>BQNB010114131.1:0-21812 GCA_026074375.1 Tanacetum coccineum
TATATATATATATATATATAGATGAGGTGAGATCCTGAAAGAACAATAACATATTAAAGAACAAAAGAACTCATCCTAACCATTCATTTTATTTCAATCCAAAGGTAGCTACCCCTCCTCCTATATTCCACCTTTTTTCAAACCAACATATCTTGCAAACGGTAAATCGTCAAACTATGAAAAATATACCATCGTGACGAAAATATTTTTATCTTTCATTAGACGGGCACTTTGATATATTTTTGACCATTTTTTAGTTTTGAAATTTCCGCTTAGAAAAATCACATGTGATTTGTAAAATCACTTGTGATTTCTTTTCTTTTTTTGTTTTGATTTTATTATAGTATAAATAAGTAATTATTATTATTATTTATAATTTACATAGTAGTGGAAGGCAAACAAGCAACAAGCTGCACCCTTAGCTTTTTTAATTTTTAATTTTATTTTTAGAACGATAAATTTTTTTACATCCTATACCACATATCTCACGATATATCTCACAAATGCCTCCAACGAGGCTTGAACCCACAACCTTTAGGTTGATGGGGAACTCACATACCACTAGACCAAGGGCTTTGGATTCTAGCCCTTTAATTAAAAAGTTGATTCTTTTGAAAACCATATTTGTGGATCTATGTGTCATAGCAATACCACTCATAACTCATTGGACTCTGTTGAGTAGCTCTAGCTCCTGAGGTTCAAGAAAAATAAATGTATCAAACGCGAAATTCTAAAAAAATCACGTGTAATTTCATAAATCACAAGTGATTTCACGAAATCACATGTGATTTTTAAAGTAGTGACGAGGATATTTTATCTTTCAGTAGACAGTCATTTTCATATACTTTCAATGATTTTTTAGTGTTGAAATTTCTAGAAAAAATTACACGTGATTTGTAAAATCACTTATGATTTGTTGTTTAAAAATTCATGTGTGATTTTAGAAATCGCATGTGATTTCAAATATCGCATGTGATTTCACAAATTCACATATGATTTATAAAGTAAAAAATCACGTGTGATTTGGTAAATCCATAAATCGAATGTGATTTCACAAATTCACATGAAAAATTTAAAGTAATAAATCACAAGTGATTTTTCGAATCACATGTGATATTTCTGTGCGGAAATTGAGAAAAAAAACTTCGTCGAAAGTATATAGAAATGCCTATCTATAGAAAGATAATTTAATTCTCATCGCAATTGTATAATTAGTTTTGCGTAACGATTAACGCTTTAAGAGATATTTTAATTTTAAAAAATAAGATGAAAGTGGGTGTTTTTAATTAAATTAAAATAATAATTAATTTAAACCATTAGATGAAAATAAGATGAGTGGTTGAGATCAAGTGGTTTGTTCTTTGATTAGATTATGTTCTATACGAATCTTTTCTAATATATCTATAGGGCTAACTATGACTGGATTAATATGATTTAGTGACTCAACGCCACCTCAACGATGACATGGAACACAATTCAACCAAATCCATAAATACGTGACTTTTATACGTTTCCATTCCCCTAATATTATTCCTTCGTAATTTCAAAAACCTATTCATCATCCATTAGTCATCATAAACCCTAATATCATCATTTGTTATGCTCTGTACTACGTACATAGATTCTATAATGAGTGCATAAGGAAGTATGGTTTTGTCAAACGTTTGGAGATACTGAATAGACTTATTCGATTACTTAAGGTTTGTTAAATTCCGTATATTGGGTTTATGTTTGATGGTACTTGATATTTATCATTGTTTTCATCTTTTCTAATATCATCATTTGTTATTCTATGTACTAGGTATATGGATTCTATGATGAGTGCATAAGGAAGTATGGTTTTGTCAAACGTTTGGAGATGCACTGACATATTCAATTACCTAAAGTTGGTTAAATTCCGTATATAGGGTTTGTGTCTGATGATACTAGGTATTTATCATTGTTTTCGTCTTTTTGCTGTTGTTAGTTTTGTTCTTCTTCTTCTTATTTTGACCATCCTTAAATATTTAATACTAAATATACTTTGCCATAAGATCGAAACTGTTTGAACCATTGAGCTATCAACTACAGGTGTGGATCATTTGACACTTAACCAAGAACCTATGATCTATTGCATGCAACGGGTCTTTCCTCAATTGAGCAAAAAAGGTATCTATCCTCTCGAAATCAAGGGCACGAGAATCATATCTTCTGCCATTAGTTAAAATGGTTTTTGAGTTTTATTATAAAAACCAATATGTTGATTCTTAATAATTATGTTCGGGTTTGATATGCATCAGATGCAACATTTCAAGCATCATGCTTTAGATGAATAGGATATAAAACCTGGGGGCGTGATTCAGTTAATAGTTGCTATTGGTGCTAGGAATTGGCTAGGTGAATCAGCTGTCAAAGTAATATAAAGAAATTGTGTTCAGTCGCATATATCTGTGACTCCATGCTCTATTACTGTTATATTGACGTTTTGAATAATTGCTTGTGTTAACTCGGTATATATGTGTTTATCATGCATATTTTAGTGTGATAAGAACCTGCAATCCTCGGTGTATTTCATTATTCGGTTTATGTCCTTATCTCTCATTAGTGTAATTGTAAACTTATTGATAGCGTTCATGTATGATGATTAAGAATTTATAAAATTCGTTGACTACAGTTAAGAACTATTTATCTTGATCTTAATGATTAACCAGGATCCTGATATACTGGAGGCTGAGGATGATCAGAGCTGGAACTTGGCAGAGAACGCCTTCATGCACACTTATATGAAGCTTAACACAATGTTTTAACACAGTAAAGTAGTCGATGACTATTAATGAATTGTTTCCAACTAATGTTTTCTTATGTATAATGTTTGCAGCAAGAAAAGGAACTGGTGAAAACAGTTTGCTTACATATCCAGCGGATAATATGTCGATTGACGGAGTACAAGACACTCACTGTACTCACACCCCAATGTCAAGCGGATATTCTTCAATATCTCACAACATACAATTCCCACATTACCAACAAGATATCGCCGGTCCGTCAGACCTTTCAATGCACACGCCCTCTTCTTATATAGCTCATGATGATTATAGAAATCAAACATCTTCATCTAATTTTAACGGAAATCTATTTAAGGAAGAAGATTTATTTGATACAAGAGTTGGTAACGGAAGAGTTCACTATATATAAACGCAAAAGCCCAGGTATCCCGCACGATAGAAATAGATATAACGAAGCTGGAAGTTCCTCTAATGTAAATATGCTTACCGAACCTTGGCAAGAAACGCCAAGCTCAAAATTTCTTCACCCACCATGGGATTACTATACCACAAACAATGATCATAAAGGTAACGGTCTCTCCATTGGTGGAGAGAGTTCTCTTATAAATGTAAGAACCAGGTCCGCGTTTGATGTGGAATCCAATAATGAAAGGACTTATTTGCTAAACAATTTGGCACGTTTGAGAATTGATCCCGACATCCTAAAAATGCGTAATAAGTCTTTTGTATTTTTATTTTTTTTATAATTCACTTGCTTATTTTATACTTCTGAATTATGCTCTAGATAATAGTTATTGTGTTGGTTCAGGTCGAGCAGCTTTGTTCAAAAAATATAAATTCGGTCGTCCCCTCAAAATGTTCTACATTTCGGCAACTGTAAGAGACACATCAGAAGCACTGGTGGTAACTAAACATAACTTTTTTATAACCATCCATTCATTTTAACCAATGGCCGGACTGAACTTGTTTTTTTATGGTTGATTAGATACCGATTATGATGCCGATATGTATAAGTATCTAGCCAATGCAGACCCACGTAAGCATTTGTTCACGGTTTTGAACCCTACGGGTTAGTAAATGGAAAGGCCAGTCACATCTGCATTGCCAATGGAAACCGATTTCTGATTTGCAAATAGTAAGTATTCTGTGTATTCTTTTATGCGTTTTCCTAATGGCTTGCCCCTCTTTGTCAATAGAGAAAATATATACCATTTAAGCTGGCATATTGGATGTAAAAATAGAATATATGTAAAAGGGAAAACTACTTATATAAAAAGATTATTAAACCGTTCACAATGGATCAACAAAACAAACAATTAAGCAAGAAGTTTAAACTGTTAACAATGGGTAAGTGGCGAGTCACGGGCCTGTGAATTTTAATACATAAATACTTAATAAGCTAGAATGGCTACCCGATGCCTTAAAGTATCATGTTTTTTTTGCTGTCTGGAGACTACTAGGCATGTGTCAATGATAACTATAACTCTTTCTAAGAATGAGTTAAATACAGCTTCTATTGGGTGAGTTAATTCTCTCTTCCCCTGGCATTATACATTGTATATCCCACCTTCAAGTTAATTCCCAAATAGTCATTTACAGCCTGTTTTATCACCCTTAGATGTCTGTTATATTACTATTCAGGTTATATAGTAAACATCCAAACATCCCCTTAGTTGTATGTAATTTATTTTAGTTACTTCACTGTTATTGTCTTATGCTACCAAGTCGTGCTATAATGTGGTTATCTCTCGCTCTTCAAAAATTTGTTAAATTTGTGATGCAGGTGAAAATAGGTCTTCGAGTTCTTACTCGTCCAGTTGTTGATGAACTACCTACTGTGTACCAAACTCTCGGTGAGAATTACAATGAGAGAGTTCTACCTTTAATTATTCAAGAAACATTGAAAGTTGTGGTTGCATAGTATAATGCTAACCAGTTTATCACTCAGAGAGAGGTATTTATCTTCCCTGTTCCGACCTATATCATGTGGATTTACTACTAAATCTATACCAAGTACTATTTAATTTTGTGTCCCCATGACACCTTTTTTCTTAATAACACTTAACAGTATAGGCCTGAAAAAGCAGCAGACTTAGACAATAAGGAAGAAGAAACCAAATAAGGTCACATTCTCCTTTTGAATCTCATCTCTTGCTACTTATGAGTCTTACAAATGCACTTTAATCTATGTTACTAACCTTTTTATTTTGAGGTTTGTTTGGGTTATGTGTAAAGTTTCAATAGATTTATTAAACAAATGCACCCAAGTTGAATTATGCCATAAGGTAACGCTGTTTGGTTGCTAAAATGACCAAAGAAAAGGTTTCCATCTTATGAGCACCATTACCTCTTATTAGTTTTATCTATGGATTAATTTAAACATCAAAGTCTGTGTTTTACAACCAGTCACTTATTTTTTAAATGCTTTATATAATCTTTGCAGGCCTGGAGTAAACAAGCCCGCCCTTCATCGTACAATCCAATGTTTTTTCTCCTGTATGTAAGAAGTAAATAACGTCGGCATCGTTTCATATTTTCTTAATTATCCGCTTTGTGTTAAGAGCTGTTGGTTATATTGATGCACCTATCTGTCGTAATTTCGACCCATTTACTTTCTTATAGGGCTGATTTGGGTTGTGCTCTACCTTCATCGGGTAGAAAGCTGGCCAAAGTAAACTATGAATGCACACCATCTCGAAAACTGTCTTATTTTGGATATCTTGATTAGAGCTGAAAGAATATTGTTTTTTAAACATATCTAACTTCCTAATCATTTATAATTGTCTTATATATATATTTACCATGAAATTAATAAGTAGCTGTATCATAATTTTTTGGGGTACGGAGTTTAGAAGATATCCTTAAAAGCTGCATCAAATCCTTTATGTGTGTTTCTTCATGTGTGCATGTACAAAGCTCAAATGGAAGAGTAAGTTGATATTAGAGAAATTTGTGTATGAATCTGTGAAAGGTTAAGATTATCTCCATTCTTCACGCCTTTTCTTCTTCTTTGTCATAATTGTTGACTGGCTTGTGGTTGTTGGGTGTGGAGAGGTGGAGAAAGCCATCAAGGAGCAGCTGCGTAAATTAAGATTCAATGCCAAGAAAGGTACAATTGAATATTATACAGGGTGTTGCTCTTTTTCGGTCCTGTGTGACCCTTCTATTGGTATTATATTATTCCACTCTACCAAGGACAAAAGTGAGGGGGATGCTTCTTAAATGGGTTGGCCGGGTTTTAACATGTATAAATAATTAGTTGGAAATGAGATATAACCCAAATTGACCAATTCATAAGTAAAACGAGTCAAGATAATCTATTAGCTACTACTAATTTTATCATCTTCTTTATTTTATTTTATTTTAAAAAGCAAGATACATTATCAAAAAAGGAACGAAGTAACGATACAAGTGGGAACCCATTCCTCTAAAAAGAACTTAAATTAATGGGTCCCATCACAAACCACACTAACACGAAATAAAAATAGGCCACTAACCAAACACCAGTACTGTACAAGTTAGGCCAAACACACATAATCAGCAGCTTGATGCAGAAACAAATATGCTAAGTACACTACAGCGTACCTGGTCTCTCATTCCACTTTTCCCAATGAAATTTTCGCTCTTTTGATCTTCTGCCAATCCATTTAAAAGACCTCAACTGAATTTTGTGAAAAAGTCTCATAGTAGAATCACATTTTGTTTTAAAGAAGTATGTTTTAAACACCCGCATATTTCTATTTTTCCATATAAAATAGCCGGTAACTCACAACATTGCTCGCCATAAATCTTTTGAGGCATTACCTACCGAAGATCCTCCTGTGTGATTAAAAATCTCGATTGTTGTATAGCTATTAACTGCCGAATCCCCCGCCAAGAGAAAATTAATTCCTATATTTTTTAAGCAAACTTGCATAGATATTTTCGTAGATATTCAGCGTGGGAAACTAACGAAGCCTGATCATGCCTATCTACAGAATAGATGTAGGACGTACGCTTTTGTTTACCAATTATATGTATTCTATAATAAACATATTCATGTCCCGCCACTACTGTAACCTTATCCTAATCTATACCGATTATATTCAATTTCTACGAATAAAAAAAACACGTTAGAAAAAGTTCTCAGTTTTGCTTATGTATTCTAGAATAACTAAACATGAATATCGTTGTATATATAAAACCTCAAAGGGTATATATTATTGTAATTGTAATTGTGATTTGTACATTAGATTGTATGTGTATTTATACTAATGTCATAGCTTAGAGATTAAGCAACTAACACATAACCTAATGGGTACGGCCCATCTATACAATTGGACCGGCCCATCTAATCTAGTTTAGCCCCCGCAAGCTAAGGACGGGCAATAACCTGCAGCTTGGATCTTAGAAAGAGGGATCGAGGAGTTGGTAATGTCTTCGTAAAGATATCTGTAATTTGATCATGTTTAGATATATGTTGAACTCGAAGATCTCCTTGAGCAACCTTTTCTCGAACAAAGTGATAGATATTGTTACTTCGAAATCCAGATTCAAATAAAGGTAGTTTTGAAGATTTTCCCAATGGACAAGAATTGCAGAAACTTGACAGACTTTTATTTGTAACGGGAAGAGAAAAATTAGAAAGCATAGAATGCAAAAGACGTTGATGGGGATGTCCGAGCCGTCTATGCCAAATGGTTGGGGAAGCTCGTACAGCCGAAAAAGATACTTTATTGATGGACTTTAGTTGAGGAAGAGTAATGGTGTAGAGACCATGTTTACTGGGGCCGGTGAGAAGAGTGGTGTGTGTAGACTCGTCTTTTACAACAAAATAGGAAGTGTGAAATTCAAAAAAGACATCATTATCATGACAAAATTTTTGAACAGAAAGGAGATTGTGGGAGATTTCTGGTACATGAAGAATGTTTTTGAGAGAAAACGTCTTTTGTGGTGAGTAAACTTTAGATGAACCAATATGAAGAATAGGAAGACCCTTACCGTTGCCAACATGAAGTGCGTCGTCACCATAATATGCCTCTGAATTGTCCATCGCTTCCAAATCAGGTGTCACATGACTATTTGCTCCGGTGTCTGAATGCCAATTTGCAGAAGCATTAGAGGATTGAGCACGGGTATTTGCAAAGTTAGCGGATGGCCGAGTGCGAATAGTAGAAGGGTCACGATTAGGGCATTGTGATGGAATGTGACCAATACCACATCTATTGCAAGTGCCATACACTGTATTTTGGGTGGATGCCCAATCAAATTGACGACCATTATCACGACCTCGGTTGTTGTTACCACGAGAGTTGTTGCGATTGCCACGGTTGTTGTTATTGTTACTCCTGTTGTTGTTTGATGGGCGAGCACCATAAAAGGCTTGTGGACCATATGGTGCAATGGGTGTACGAGTTTTTCCAAGCATATAATCATGATCACTAAGGAGTGCATGAAGCTCGCTAAATGCAGTTGGACTTTGACGGGCAGTGATTGTAGTTTTAAGACCGTTATATTCTTCACGAAGACCTGAGACAACAAGCATAACGAGATCTTTATCTTTTACAGGTTCACCAATGGCGGCGAGTGCATCAGCATATTCTTGAGCACGATTTAAGTAAGCATCGGGAGTTTCATCACCGTGCATCTTTATTCTCAGAAGTTGTGTTTTGAGAGTGTATTCCCTAGATGTGGAATGAGGTGCATACGCCTTTTTAAGGGACAACCAAAGATCACGAGAAGTTGTACCTTGAACATGGCGAAAAGATGCTTCTGAGATTGTAGAGATGATTAGCATACGAACATGGGCATCGTTGGAGACCCAAATTGGATAATTAGGGTTTTCCTTTAGAACAGTGGCACCATCGGTAACGGATAAGGTTTTTTATGGACACAGTATTGAACCATCCACATAACCCATCAAATTGTTTGTGATGAGGAATGGTTCAATCATAGTTTTCCAATAACCATAATTTGTGGGTGAAAGGGTAAAAGCGAACTTACGAGAGTTGTGAGCCGTTTTATCAACCGTGGTGAAAGCTAAAATCATAGCCATAGTAATATTCCTCTTTTTTTTGTAAACCTTTTTTTTTACTGATGAACAGTAACTTTTGGTGAATAGTGGCCGATAAACAGTAAATCGGTGAATAATACTTGATGAACAGTACCCTTTTTTTTGGTTTCTTATGACTGCAGCCGGCGGCGGCAACGACGAGGTGATGAGAAGTGTGACCGGAATTGTGCCGGAAAAAAAGGTTGTTTAGGGTTTTGGCTCTAATACCATATAAAACCTCAAAGGGTATATATTATTGTAATTGTAATTGTGATTTGTATATTAGATTGTATGTGTATTTATACTAATGTCATAGCTTAGAGATTAAGCAACTAACACATAACCTAATAGGTACGACCCATCTATACAATTGGACCGGCCCATCTAATCTAGTTTGGTCTAATAGTTTGTGGGTTTAAACCCACCATCCTTAAAAGCCTGTGAAGTTTAACATGGAATGATATCTTCTCAGAATGGTATTTTCTCCTAAAATTGGTAATAATCTTACTGCCATTGTACTCGATGCCAGCTTTTTTTTTGGTGAAAAATCCATAGAAGAAAATACCATTCTAAGAAGATATCATTCCATGTTAAACTTCACAGGCTTTTAAGGATGGTGGGTTTAACCCAACAAACCCTAATAATAATAGTATAAAAATCTCAACACCTTTTATTAATCTTCTCACTTTTTTCTTAATCTTTCTACCAGTTTTCTTTGTTGTTGATCTTCACACAAAATCATAGATGTTCAAGATTAGATGACACATACCAATAGCCTCCTCTCATGTTTACTTTACTTCATTTTTTTCATGAGCACCGCTGTATCCTTTTACAATTTCTTCCAACACATCCTCCAACACATGCAAACATATTACATGTTGGAAAATTTTTAGTGGAAAATCTGTTTTCACTAACTTTGGACATAGATAATTATTAGTAAATATAATTATTAAGTGTAAGGCCAGGTCGAGCCAGTATATGTCCAAAACAGAGTTAGTGTGAATGAGATATCGAGTCTCAAAGAAGGAAAGTTTGAATGGAGAAAAATGGTTAAATGTCAGTTACGAGCTTGTTTGGTAACTACAAATTAATGTGTCATTAATTGACAATTAAATTGGCTGTTATGATTTGTTTTAAAGGTTTATAACTGCAAATTAATGTGTCATTAATTGACAATTAAATTGGCTGTTATGATTTGTTTCAAAGGTTTATAACTGCAAATTAATGTGTCATTATTTGACAATTAAATTGGCTGTTATGATTTGGTTTGTAGTAGCTCATTATTAAGGCATTAATTGACATTGATTGCACCATCATATGAATGTGTATAAATAGATGACAATATCAACCATTCCAAGACACAACAAGAAAAACACACAAGAGAGAAAAGCTCCATTAACAAGTTTTCCAGCAGTCTTTTCGATCAGAAGCACACTGTTTTTCGTGATATTTCAGGCAAGTATGCCAGGTCCGGCTATACAACAGCTTTGAACGTTGTACCCTGGGAAACAGACGGCGAATCTGTTTTAAGGGAAGCGTGTCCAACACGTGCCTCGTTCTACGACCTTTTACCTGTTTGAATGGTTTCAATTATTCGTCTGGTACGTCTGTTGTAAATCCGGAATGCTTTCTTCGTGGGTGCATAGCCAATGAAAATACCAATGTCAGCCTTCGGTTGTAACTTGCCCAAATTCTCGCTATCATTCGTTGGGTAGCAGAGTGCACCAAACACATGAAGATATGATAGATCAGGAGGTTTGTCGTGTAAAAGCTCGTATGGTGTTTTACCGTAATGACGACGTATCATGGAACGATTTTGGGTATAACAGGCTGTGGCAACCGCTTCGGCCCATAGAAATAAAGGAGCTTTTGCATAAATTAACATAGTGCGTGCTGCTTCGATTAGCGTACGATTTCGTCTTTCAACAACACCGTTTTGCTGTGGAGAGCGTGCAACTGATGTTTCATGAGAGATGCCAACCTTCTCATAATATTCACGCAATGTCTGATTAACAAACTCAGTTCCATTATCTGTTCTGATGCGACAGACGGTTTCCTTAAGCCGTACTTGGATCATCTTCAAAAAGTTGATAATAAAAGCTGGAGCTTCATCTTTTGATCGCAAACATTTTACCCATGTAAATCGAGAGTAGTCGTCGACAATAACGAGGATGTACTTCTTTCCATTGACACTCGCGACACGCATTGGCCCACACAGATCCATATGCAACAAATAGAGTTTTTCTTGATTGGTGTCCTCAGATTTGGGTTTGTGGGGTTTCTTTGAACTTTTGCCTAATGCACATGCAGAACATAAGTGATCCTTTTCAAACTTGAGCTTAGGGAGACCTCGGACAAGTCCAGCGAAAGGAGATGAGTGTTGAAGACTTGGTTTTTCATCTTCGTATTGAAGAGGACAACAAGCTGGCTAAGAAAGACACTTATGAACCTGATTCTGCCAAGGCTAATATGGTTGAGCATGCTGGGTTATCTTTAAGGTCTAATTCCAAGGGAAAAGGCAAAGACAAAAGGAAGAATGACAAGAAGGGCAAAGGGAAGTCTGAGTACCTTGCTCCTAAAGTTGGGATTGTGAAACAAAAGTTCCAAGGGACTTGCTACAACTATGACCAACCAAGTTACCGTGCTGCTAATTGCAAGATGCCAAAGAGGACGAATCCACGTTAGGCAAATATGGTGGACGATAAGGTGGACATGATTGGGATGGTGTCTGACGTATGTGCCATGATTTCTGAGGTTAACCTGGTAGGTACTAACCATGGTGATTGGTGGATTGATACTGGGGAAACCCGTCATGTGTGTGCTGATATGAGTATGTTTCACTCTTTTAGAGCGGTTGACAATGGACAGAAGTTGTACATGGGCAATTTTGCAACTGCTGATATCAAGGGCGAATGAGATGTTATTTTGAAGATGACATCCGAGAAAGAGCTCAAGTTGACTAATGTCTTGTATGTTTTGGAGATTCGCAAGAATCTTGTGTCCGGTTGGCTTTTAAACAAGTTTGGGTTTAGTCTAGTTTTTGAGTCTGATAAGTTTGTTTTGTCTAAGAATCAAATGTATGTTGGTAGGGGTTATGCCATGAATGGTATGTTTAAGCTCAATGTAATGGTTGTCAAGAATGAAATCAATAAAATGAACTCTTCTGCTTACTTGATTGAGTCTTCTAATGTGTGGCATGCTCGTCTTGGACATGTAAATTTTAATTCAATACGTCGTTTGATTAAATTTAATAGCATACCAAACTGCCATGTTGATTCTAAATAAAAATGTAAAACTTGTGTTGAAGCCAAACTTACAAGAACACCTTTCAAATCGGTTAAGCGAACAACCGAACCACTTGATATGATACATACAGACATATGTGATTTGAAATCACTACCCACGAAGGATGGCAATAAGTACTTTATCGCATTTATTGATGATTGTACAAAGTATTGCTATATTTACTTATTGAAAAGTAAAGATGAAGCTATAGACAAGTTTGTTCTATACAAAACCAAAGTTGAGAATCAACTTGGTAAGAAAATCAAGGTTGTACGAAGTGATAGAGGAGGTGAATGTGTGGCTCCATTCGCCAAACTTTGTGCGAAACATAGAATTAGACACAAGTTCACTGTCACCTCAGCAAAAAGGTATTGCCGAAAGGAAGAACCTTACCTTGAAAGAAATGGTTACTGTCATGTTAATTAGTTCTGGTATGAGCTAGGACATGTAGGGGGATGCCATTCTGATGGCTACTTATCTTTTAAATAAGATACCTCGTTAGGATAAAGAAGAGACCCCGTATGAATTATAGATGGGAAGAAAATCATCATATCAATACTTACGAGTATGGGGCTATTTAGCCAAGGTAGCTGTGCCAGCACCTAAGGCCTAAAAGATTGGACCTAAATCTGTGGATTGTATATTCATTGGATATGCTAAGAACAACAGTGCTTATCATTTCATTGTACATGAGTCAAAAAATCCAGATACACAAAAGAATACAATAATGGAGTTAAGGAATGCTTCTTTCTTTGAACACATATTTCCTTGTCTATCAAAGGAAACTGGAAGCTCATCCAGATTAGATGATGAAGTTGTCCAAGATAAGAGACAACGAGATGATAATGGTCTTCAAGATGAGAGACAAGATCAAACCAAGGAAGAATAAGTTAAACCGAGAATAAGCAAAAGGGCAAGAAACGAGAAATCGTTTGGGCCTGATTTTGTCTCTTTTATGGTAGGAAATGAATCTACTTCTTATCAAGAAGTGGTAACTTACTCAGAATGGATCAATGGAAAGAAGCCAATAAAAGTGAAATAGATTCTATTATACAAAACATACTTGGAAGCTCGTGGTTTTACTTTCCCGTTGTAAACCACTAGGCTATAAATGGATCTTCAAGAAGAAGATGAAAGCCGATGGCACCATTGCCAAGCACAAAGCAAGATTGGTAATCAAATAATTTAGACAACGCGAAGGTCTAGATTACTTTGATACTTATTCTCCTGTTACGCGAATAACCTCGACTAGAATGGTACTTGCTATTGCCGCATTAAGGAATTTGGAAGTTCACCTAATGGATGTGAAACCGACATTTCTAAACGGAGATTTAGAAGAAGAAATATATATGAACCAACCACAGGGTTTCATAGCTCCTGGATTAGAGAGCAAAGTTTGTAGGCTTGTTAAGTCATTATATGACTTAAGGAAAGCTCCAAAACAAGGACATCAAATTTCACCATATCATGTAAGAATGTGGATTCGAAATTAATGGATGTATATGTGTACTCCTGTGTTTATACATAGATGGTATAATTATCACTAGAAGTGATAAGAAGATAAACAAATCCACTAATGGTATGTTGGAGTCAAGATTTGACATGAACTTCATTAGTTGTTGGATATGGTTCTTGGATGTGAACCAATATGGATTTGTGTTAAGTCAAAAACATTGTAAGGACAATATTCTTGAGAGGTTCACTGTGGGGGGTTCCGGCCTAGCTAGAATTCAATGACATCTTTTAATCTAAAGGTGTTGCCCATTTTGAATACTCAAAGAGTATTGGGCATCTTATGTGTCTAATGACGTGCGTCTGACTTGATTTAGAACTTATTGTCAAGTTAAGTAGATATACTAGTAATTCAAGTGGGGACCATTTGAATAAGTATTAAAAGAGTACTATGATTGCATTATGGAAGATATACGGCTGCTATCAAAAGATATAGCAATGCAAACACGGATTTTGATCCACTAGAGCGGATGTATTTACGCTAAGTGGAAAGCTATGTCTTAGAAATCTTAAAAGTATTTCAAACAGACGCTTATAGCTAAATCTATGATGATATCTAAATTTATCATTCAAGATAAATTTATGGAATATGCGGGATATTTATGTTAATTCGTAAAGGACATACCAAGATGGCGTAAACCGATAACGGCCATGTTTATAAAGTGTGATAGTTAATTGAATTTTAATAGAGCTCATATCACAATGTAAAACAGTAAGTCGAGACATATTTATCATAAACGATGATTGGTGCGACAACTACTCTCAAATAGAGTTATCATGATTGACTATGGAAATTCAGTGGATAACATCGCGGATCCGCTTGCGAAAGGCTTAAGCAGAGAGTTAGTTAGAGAGTAGTCTAAAGGAATGAGACTAAAGCCCTTAAAGGAATAAGTTTCTATGAAGGAAAACCTAACCCAGTTGACTGGAGATCCCAAGATCTAGGTTTAATAGGACAACCTAATCATAGAAATGTAGGGGAAGTCACGTCAATATAGGGATGTTACTTAAAAATTGTAACATCCTAGTCCATTCCTATAACAAATGTGACTTGTTGAGAGGTTAAACATATGGCTTTATTGATTCAGGATGAAATCACAAAGCATAATGATTCAAGTAGAAATCACAAAAACATATGTTTTAATGATTCATGATGAAATCACCTATGTGAGAGAGAAGTGGGGTCGCTTTGAAAGGAATTGTGGGGGGCACAAATCCTAAGAGCTCTTGCAGAACCAGGCTAGTGCCCATGACCATAACGAGCACGACTATAAGGACTTGACAATGTCAGGGAGAGTCGTGTGTGAGTATGTATTGTCGTCTACGTAAACAGAGGCTGCGTTCAAGGACATCGCGTCTACTCAGATCTAGGAGGCTAAGTGCATCTCACAAGGGAAGGTTCAAAGGGTCACACCTACCAATCCTATGCAGGACTCAAACGCAGAAATTTCACCAAAAATTTCAAGTGTTTTCGACCGATTTCCATCCATGTGGGGGATTGTTGGAAAAATTTTAGTGGAAAATGTGTTTTCACTAACTTTGGACATAGATAATTATTAGTAAATATAATTATTAAGTGTAAGGCCAGGTCGAGCTAGTATATGTTCAAAACAGAGTTAGTGTGAATGAGATATCGAGTCTCAAAGAAGGAAAGTTGGAATGGAGGAAAATGGTTAAATGTCAGTTACGAGCTCGTTTGGTAACTACAAATTAATGTGTCATTAATTGACAATTAAATTGGCTGTTATGATTTGTTTCAAAGGTTTATAACTGCAAATTAATGTGTCATTAATTGACAATTAAATTGGCTGTTATGATTTGTTTCAAAGGTTTATAACTGCAAATTATGTGTCATTAATTGACAATTAAATTGGCTGTTATGATTTGGTTTATAGCAGCTCATTATTAAGGCATTAATTGACATTGATTGCACCATTACACCTAATACATATGAATGTGTATAAATAGATGGCAATCTCAACCATTCCAAGACACAACAAAAACACACAAGAGAGAAAAGCTCCATTAACAAGTTTTCCAGCAGTCTTTTCGATCAGAAGCACTCTGTTTTCCGTGATATTTCAGGCAAGTATGTCAGGTCCGGCTGTACAACAGCTTTGAACGTTGTACCTTGGGAAACAGACGGCGAATCTGTTTTAAGGGAAGCGTGTCCAACACGTGCCTCGTTCCACGACCTTTTACTGTTTTTCTTATTTATCGTTCATATTGTCTGTCTTCTGCTTCTACCCAATTATGTCTGTTTTATTTTCCGTTGTTTAATTTCTGTTAATTATTATTAATTATAATCTGATTTTATTTTATTAAAAGTGTACATTTGGATAAACAGACGTGAAGTATATAGTTTGTAATAATAAAAAACATACGTTATATGAAATGAAATAGTAAAAAAAACATACGTTATATGAATCACAACAGTAAAAAAATCCAAAATAGAAAATAAACATCTTCAATCCTTATTCTACCAATGCGAGATACATGTACATGTAGATGTAATCATAAATTACGTAGAACTTATTTGCACACCACGTTGGTGGCGGTATTAGTGAGATTTCCGTCTTGTAGTGGCACGGGGAACTACTACCTTACAATTCTGAACGGAAAACATTTATCAGAGGTGATATTTTCATCATTGCGATAAGCACTCGTTTACCAAATGGCTTTCGTCGATTATAGTGGCGTCAAAGCAACTTTTCATCAATCACTCCACACGAAGTCTTGTTCCGTTGCACATGAAAGATTCATTTGGTTACTTATAAGGCACGGAGTCTCAAACTGACCACTTTTCATGATACAACTTTAACTTCAACAAACAACAACAAAACGTAACATAATCGTTATTTATAAATGGGTTATTCAACTCCATGAAATAACATGTACTAATTTACTCTAAAAAAACTAAGTCACATTCAGTGAGGCAAATTCGTGTAAATCAGACAAAAACCGGTGGAAACTCCATTCAAACATTTGAAAGCTGCTACAAACCTATCTAGATTTAAGAATTGTTACAAAACACATTCAACTTAAAAATTACCTGATTTAATAAATCTGGTAGTTAACATTAGATTTTAATGAAAGAATGTATTGCATTAAATGCAAATTGCCGTTTAAGATAATCTAAAAAAGAGGTGCGTAATAATCGTATTTTGACATTTCACAAAAAATTACCTTTCTCACCTGTAGAGATAACCAAGCTTTAAGATTAAGGCCGTCAACAGTTTTGGTGGGCTGTAAGACGTGACACAGTCGAATCCATTTGACATTAGCACTGTGAACTGATATGGATATATGAGGACATGTATCGACGTAGAGTACACTACATATGAACCTAGAATTAGATTTAACTTCAAAACCCATATTCTAAACTTAAAGTATTAAACCTTAAAAACAAAATGCATATCAAGTAAACTTGATATCATCATAGAAGTTATCAGTAACATATAACTTCTTACTCATTTTAATCAACGTGGGTGGGCTATAACTAAATTACAGTTCTCCTAAACATTTACTAATCTCATATGTAGAAAGAAGCTTATTTCTATGTTTTTTAATTTGTGTGCAATTAGGATTAGGAATACAATATATTGTCTAATTAGTACAATGTTTGAAGATATCGATATCGGTTATTCCTTATATGAAACTGGCCAAACTGCAAAATTAAATATAGTTAACCAAAATGGAAACCTGGCAAACGGGTCGAACGTCTAACGCTCGATGTGTAGATTTTTTTTCATAAAAACAACTTTATTCATGATATTATATTCATTCATCGTATTTGGCACACTACATGTTTATAAGAATTCATTTCGGTAGACACATTTGCAAATCATGACTTGTTTACCAACCCACAAGATCTGCATAAGTTGCTAACCTCTATGTATATTTTGCTCATAATTATATATTTACATCCTTGTTTTAGTAGCAAACAAAATAGGACTCATCCATTCCATCAAGTCCTTGTTTTCAGACTCCATGAGTTCATAATCCACTCGTCTGCAGACCCTCTTTCAGTTCCACAAAAGTAATTGTTCCACTCTTGTCGGTGTCGATCAATTTAAACAACTCCTTTAGTCCGCCAATTTCTTCTTTTGAAAACTGAACCTGTAACATAAATAAAAAAAGGTCAATAGAAGTTGAACCATGAAAATCTACAAATAACTGAACAAATATGATATCTAGCAAATGACACTTGAACTTGTTGCAAAATCACTAAAGTTAATCCAACTATGCAATTTGAGAAAGAAGTTCAAACAGGGTGAACCTATACTTATGCTTCGTATATAATCCAACCACATAATACAGTTACCAATTTGTTAAAAAAAATGTTCGCAAATGATTTCACATTGGAACGGTTTTTTAATAACCGTTCTTAAAAGCCATTTCATTTTGAAATACAACCAACAATGGTCGACTCAGAGGCAATACAAGAAAAAGGAGAACGGGTGATGAAAGTTTCCCTGGCGACATACGTCGCGTAGGAAAACCCGCTAAACAACAAAAATGCATCCGATGTGGCACTGACTTTTTCAAATATGACCAAACATTTCCCTCGGGACATGTCGCATGGGAAAGTTTGGTCATAGTTTGACCAAATTTAGTCTTAAATATGTTGGCTGTAAGTTTGCCCGCTGTCCTTGAGGACATATCCTCGGGGAAACATTTGACCATATTTGACCGTAGTTAACGAGCTTCATTAGTGGTAACAATATGTGGGTGACGTGGCCCAAACTTTTCCCGACGACATGTCGCCTGGGAAAACCTTAATTTGACTATGTTTTATCGTTATGTGGCCCAAATAAGATGTCGATACTTTTGGTGGGGTGTTGCCCGCCAAGGTTTCCCCGTCGACTTGTCCCAGGGGAAAATTTAATGTCTCTGGGGAAAAGTTTTACCAAGTTTGGCCGCGTTTCACTAGTGCAATTAACGTTAATGACGGTGGGGTTGACGTGACATTTTGTTTTCCCGTGACTATATCCCAGTGTTAAACCACAAAACCACTTGTTATTTTCGAACATTTAAATTTGCTATTAAGGTTTGTTACACTCTTGAAACCACATTGTGCGGACTTAACTAACAAAGAAGTAAAACATACGAATTACATTACAAATCGATAAACGTTCAAATATTAAAGCATACGAATTACATTACAAATCGATAAAAGTTTAACACTAAAGCATATGGGTTACATTACAAATCGATAAAAGTTTAAACACTAAAGCATACGAATTACATTCCAGATGACAAACTACTCCAAACCAAGTTTTCCCATGTCAATGTAAACTTCGTGAAGTAGTGCAGTTGAATTAAGTCTGTGTTGTTCCGGATGCGTATACATTTCTATTGTTGCCTCGAGTACCTTTATCTTTCTAAGAAAGAGTTTGCAGTTTGAGCACTCTACATCTCTACTCCTCCGTTGAACATATCATGTACAATGATACCATCTCGACTCCTCCGTTGAACATCTCATGTATAACGATAGCATCTCGACTCCTCCGTTGAACATCTCATGTACAACGATATCATTTCGACTCATCCATTGAACATCTCCTTTATAACGATAGCATCTCGACTCCTCCGTTGAACATCTCATGTATAACGATACCATCTTGACTCCACCATTTAGAGCTATGATTTTTTACACCATAAATGATTTTCCAACATACGGAAATCTTTCAGGATATAGTACAAAAGGTAAATTAGCTTGTCCTGTGTGTGAATATCAAATGATTCGATAAAGGTTACCCAATTACAAAAAACATGTGTTCATGGATCATCGGATATTGCTTCATCATAATCACGCGTATCGTAAAAAGAAAAAGTTTTTAAACGGAACACCGAGTTTCAAAAGGTAAGGACACGATTTGATGGACGTTTAGCATATTCACGGGTTGAAAATTTAGAGATTAAGTTTGAAAAAGGAAGTCTACTAGAGAAAAGAATTTTGAAAAAAATCAATATTTTGGTAATTACCTTATTGGAAGCATTTGGAAGTTCGACATTGCCTCGACGTGATGCATATCGAGAAAAATGTTTGTGATTGCTTAATTGGCTTTTTGTTGAACATTCATAGGAAAACAAAGGATGGGGTTAATGTTCGAAAAGACATGGTCCAAATGTGAATCTGATTAGAGCTTGCTCTTGTTGAGAATGATCGAAATTGCACTTATCTACAACGCGTGTTTTACACCACGTCTAAAGGAGAAAAACGCAATTTTGTCAATGCTTACATGATATCAAGGTTCCCTCTAGTTATTATTCAAATATTAAGAGGTTGGTTTATGTTAAAGACTGTAAGATCCTTGGTATAAAGTCACACGATTGTTATGTTTTAATGACACATATGTTTCCTATTGCACTTTGTAGCTTACTACCAGAACACGTCACTCATTCACTATACCATTGTTTAAGTGTAAGTGGGTGTGCAACAAACAATGTCTTAATGTTAATAGAACAAGGTTTTACACTTGTCGATCTTGCGACAGACAGTTATGCAATCGAACCTTTCATTCTTGCTAAACTAGCAAATCAAGTGTTCCATGGTAAGGACCAAATAGAGAACTCTAGGGCATGTCGTCTTGCAAAGTAAACGACACATATTTAGTGTTGATGACCTTGTCGACGAGGATGAATACGATCACTTTGACGAGCTACCACCATTTTATGCTGGTATCCCTCCCAAGGATGCTGATAATACTAGTAATACATACCTACGATCTGACCATGATGAAGGCTTGTGGAATGATAAACCCCGTTGCAAAAGAAGGTTTGATATTATATAATTTTTTAGTAAAATTATTTTGGAGTAATATATCTTTTATTATTATTATTATTTATAGACCGTAAAAAACAAAAAACAATATTTTTTAGTTTGCACATATTGCCTTGCTTTGAAGTTAAGACATCCATATTCTTTTCATTACAAGAGATTTAAGAAGAGATTTTTAGTTTACTTAATTTTTTCAAAGATATCTATAATGACATTTATTATTTCAAATTTACAATTTGATTATAGTAATACTATGCACCTCCCGTTTGTTAATTATGTAGCTCCCGTTTGTTTAAATGTCATAAGGTAGCAACGAATAATGAATCATAGGATAGGAAACATAAATAGGGACTTCAACGAGGCAAATAGATACGGATCAAATGTCATAAGAATCTTTAAGAGAAGGATAGAATATCTGTATGAATAATAGAATAAACGAAGCAACACATAAATCATAATATAGTAAAGAGAAGTAGGAATTAAGAATATCTGTACGAATAATCAAACGAACAAAACAAGTGGTATATCATAACAATAGTTAAGAGAAAAGGGTGAGGAATATCCGTACCAACAATTAAAGCTTAAAGAGAGAGTAGATATATCCGTACCTTAAAAGAAAATCAACGTGAATATGAAAACTAGAGTTATTCCTTCTTCAAAGCATCTACACGAATTAAGAGCCAAATATTTTAAAATTCTATCTACCACTTTTTATGATATTCTAAGGTTGTTCCGTTTTTTTATATAATTCTTATTCATTACTTTTATCTTCCTAGTGGTGAAATTAGTAGATTTGTAGAATAATTTACTAAACAATCTCGATATAATAAAAATGATGTCATGAACTAATATCAAGTAGTGTAAACATTTTATTAAGAATGTGGGCACGTCAACATGCACTATTTACAAAACAATTCTGAAAGCTACATACAGAATACTTAATACTTATTCTTGTTTTTCATGCAAGGTTCCATCTATACGTTGGTATTCATGCATACTCATGTAAGTATGGTTTTATTTTCACTTATACTTAGTCCTCTTTCTTTCTTTAAATCTGTAAACGATAGATCAAAACCGAAACAGAGCACAAACACCGACTCTAACGCGAACACCTGCTTGCACGCGAACACTAAGGTTTAACGAGACAAAATAAAACCCAATACCCAACGAGCATGAACAGCTAACCGTACCGATCGCGGACCGAAGAACCTTATTCCCACATGAGCCAAAACCAATTTTGACCACGAACCAAAACCCAAACAGAACTCGAACAAAACCAAAACTTTGAGTACGTACACGGACAGAAACTCGAACAAAATTATGCCTGCGTGAACCCAAAACTGTAATATGAACCTGAGCCGAAGCCAACCCGATACGAAGTTCTAACCTTGGAAGATCAACGTGGAGCTAGAACTATGCATGGCCGCGAACACGA
>BQNB010114133.1:0-21812 GCA_026074375.1 Tanacetum coccineum
CAAGACAAAAGTAATTTCTTTTGTTTTCTTTCAACCATAGAACCTAAAAATATAAATGAAGCTTTAAAAGATAAAAGTTGGGTAATCGCTAGGCAAGAATAACTAAACCAATTTATCTCAAATGATGTTTGGGAACTAGTCCCAAATCCTAAGGATATGACCATTATTGGAACTAAATGGGTATATAGAAATAAGCTTGACAAAAATGGTGTTGTGTCTCAAAACAAAGCTAGGCTTGTCTCCCAAGGTTATAATCAACAAGAAGGAATTAATTATGACGAAACTTATGCACCCGTAGCTCGATGAGAATCCATAAGAATACTACTAGCTTATGCATGCGCACTAGACTTCAAATTATTTCAAATGGATGCAAAGAGCGCATTCCTAAATGGTTTTATCAATGAGGAGGTTTACGTGGCACAACCTTCGAGATTCATTCAAGTTTATAGACTCAAGAAAGTGCTTTACGAACTTAAACAAGCTCCTAAAGTTTGGTACGATAGATTAAAAGCCTTTCTTATTAAACATGATTATACCATAGGAATGGTAGATAACACACTCTTCACTAAAAAGAAACACTCTAACCTCATTATTGTCCAAATATATGTCGACGACATTATATTTGGCTCAACTTGTCAAGAATTGTGTGATGATTTTGCCAATATCATGCACGATGAGTTTGAAATGAGTATGATGGGGGAACTAAACTTTTTCTTTGGATTTGATGTGTTGTCATGTAGGTTGTCTTTATTGATTATCAAGTTTTAAGTTTATATTTAGCCGACTTATCCTAAAACAACACTTTAACGGGCAGTGTACCCGGTTAAGATGGAGTTTCATGGTAAGTAGGGTGTCGAACACTAAGAGCGAGAAAGTTAACTTTATATTCTATTAGTAATTTATTTAATCTAATTAGACTAGTTAATTCCAATTACTTGTTAAACCTATGCTAAACCTATTTCTAATGATAAGGGGGTTTCAGCCCGAGGACTGGTACAGGTTTGGTGGTGACGTAAATCAATACAATACACAATAATCACATAAGAAGATAAACATAAGATAAAAGAGTGGTCAAGCCAAATGATAGAAAACTGTATTAGCCATATTAAATCTGATTAAATGCTGGTTTATTTGTTTAGTGCAATGAGTGCTTATCTCGAGGCGGCATATCATTCTTAAGACTTAGGCGATACTTCTTCCTAAGACCTAGACACGTTGAATCCTATCACAATTAACGCATCCACATAAAGCATCCTTTTAGTTAATTATAATATATCTTAGGGATTAAAGCAATGGTGATCTTGTTAAACCCTAGCCCATCGGGACTTTACCCACTTACTGCTTGATGACATTTTATAAACTAGTAGTCCACTGTCCAAGTCTTTACCAATTGATTAAGAACGTACTCGTTGGTCCAAAGGGTCACTTGCCAGGCCAACTAAGCTCTCTAATCTAAAGGTAAAGATAGGACATTATTTGTGATCCTATTGGTCCAGATATATAAGACGTGATATGGAGAGCCATCCCAGTATCTAGATCACTTAGTCAATCTCACTAGACCCAGTTGAATGATGGGTCGCATATTCAAGCACATAAACGAGTATGAAATGATAAACATAATTAAACAATCAACAATAAAGTAAGCAATCAGGATTAAACAAACCAAACATTGAATCTTCATTAAAATGGCTAATACCCAAGGGTATTAGCCCATAACCATTGTAATGATACAAGTATAATCAAACAACCAAGGTAAACTAACCGACTTAACGAATGATACCAAAAATTGAATGATTACAAGAGTATAGGAATTACACGGTGTCTTCTATGAAATTAGTATCAATGTTTGACCTTGATTGCTCTTCGTCTCTTCAAAAAATCGACTAACCTACCTAAACACCATTAATTACACTCTAAAACTCCCAATCTCAAACGCAATAATACATAATCAAGAACATATACATCATCATCAAAAACAACAATTGTAAGTAACTTCAATTATTCCTCTCTTAATCTTGTGTCTAGGATTCTATTTTGCACAAAATCAAAATTTAGGAATTTTTTTTTAGACAAACAACTATTGTGCTTCCCATAGTCATAAGAATTGCATATTTGCAAACACTCGATTTTCACACAACTTTAATTTCCATTCTTGAAAATTATAAATACATATTTACATATATAATATAAATTCCAATTTATTTTTTGAAAAACTTCTCACGACTAGGAACTCATGAAAATTATTTTCGTATATTGTTGATATGTGCTAAAAAAACGTTTTACGTACATACACGATGATCTCATACTTATTGCCAAAATATATAATCTAATATATATTTTTTGACATTCTTGGTTGAGCAAAATTAAATAAAGGAGCGTTTGGATTATTTCTTAGGTTTTCTTTTAGTTTAGAATCGAAATAATCGTTACTCCACATTTGTTGAACTTAGGCACACACTAGGATTTGAAATCCGAATCACAAATATAAATATATATAGTTATGACTTGTCTTATTTTTAGGGGAGATAATGTCTATTGTTCCTCAAATCAAGCTTGATATAGCAAAGAACTACATTCTAAAAATTTCACATGAAACATACATTCCCAAACATACATTCTTCAAATCAAGTGGTAAAGTTACGGATTACTTCTCATGATGTGAACTTTAGTGGTGTAGTTTTATGACTTACTAATCGTAGAAGTACTATGTAAAATACCTATTAGTTGTTATTTTAGCATAATGTAAACTTTGTCAAATTAACATAGGCTTCATCAATAATTTTATGTTAATTATATTAGTTCACTCAAATTAATTTGCATGTTAACCTTGTTTCATAATTGTTTATAGAAATTAGTATTATTTGCTATAAATAAGGCTTGTTGCAAAATGGCCACCAAACTATCCATCTTTATACATCTTTCTGCAAAAAGACAAAAACTTGGAAAATCTGGGCTCTCCCAGGTGGCGGCCCCTTTAGATCTAAGGGGGCCGACCATATAGAAAAAGGGGCCGGTCACTGCAACACGAAAAATATTAGTATCTTTTTGTTTTTTGACCTCCTTTTGCCTAGAACCAGCTATACTTTCCTAGAACTCACAAACATTCCTTGGATTTATATTCTAACAATGTCTATTTATCCTTAAACATCTCATCCTCCTAGTATAAATTAGTTCTTATCTTCACCACTCCCATCACATTCAAATTATCATGTCATCCCCTAAAAACCCCTTATCCAAACTCTCAAAGAAACCCAAATTTTTTGTAAGACCCGTATAAAGAAAGAAATTGAACTGTTGCAACTCATCCAATGTAGATGAAGTTGACACACCTACACCAATGCCTAAACCAACATCTCCTTGCAATGAACTTTCAAAAGAAAGCTCTCTCATAGCACCCTCTAACCAAGCTTCACCTCAACCTCACTCACCTTCATTCATTGATCCCTATGTTAATGTTGTCTTGCAAGCAAATCAAAACCGTAACGAAACTCAACCTCAACTACCTCCTTCTCCAACTAGAGATATGCTCGTTGATGAGATAAATCAACTTCAAGATTTATCAAACCTTCTAGCAATGCATCTCTCAAATCATACCAATAATCCAACACCATCCACACCAATCTTTCCTCATACTATCACTTTTGACCAAGTTGAACATCATGTTGGCTATTGCCCATGTTGTCGCTACAACCAAGCTCAATTCTTGGCCATAAGAGAGGATCTCAATTGGGTTGAATTTCTCCTCACATGACCTCAACCACCACTATAAATTCAAAGGGACTATCCACCAACAACCACCTTCGCACCAAACTCTCCACTAACAACAATTTAGGCGCGCTATATGCTTAGTATTTTCTTGCTTTCAAATAAAAGATTAACCTATCCTTTTACAAGTAAGTCCTATGGCATTCTAGGTAAATTAGGACCTTTGTAGTTTTCCTTTATGTATGATGTATTATTATGCTTCAAGCATAATATTTAGACTTAATGTATGCATGTTGTATGGTATGTGTTTAATTACACATACCTTTTACCTTTAAAAACGAGCTAAAATAACCAAAAACGGACTTAAAATGCCAAATATATGCTTGTTTTGCTAAATTGTGTTGTGCAGGAACGGGATATCTAAGAATAAGGACGATAAAACGAAGCCAAAACGCCAAAATCGAGACCACGGATATGGGAAAAAGGTAGAAAAGACACAGTCAAGTCAAGCCCTAAGTGTCACAAAAGTCAACCCCAAGTCAAACCCCGACAAAACCGAAGCCAAAAAAGTCAAGAAAAACAAAGTTTAGGTGACTCTAAACTTGCTTAAGTCCCAAAAACTAATTTAAAGTGGAGAGAAATAAGAAAAGAAAGAGAAGGGCCCATTCTGCCAATTTGGCAAAGTTAAACCACAAGGGGCAAAACTGCCAAAGACATGAACTTATAACTAACAAGGACGTGTACTGTAATTGCTTATATAACCCTCAAGGGGTTAATTTGCCAAGTCCTCAAACCCTTTGATAACACAAGGACGTGCACTGCAATACTCCTTATAACCTTGAGGGACGAATTGTGTTAAAATCCCAAAACCTTTCCCTGTCACCCCAAACCTTTTCATAACACCATAACCCTCAGGGGGTGTTCCTGCCAAGTCCCCAAACTTTTAATTACACAAGGACGTGTACTGCAAACCCTTTATACACCTTGAGGGACGAATTGTGTTAAACTCCCAAACTTGTGCCCTGTCACCCCTAACCTTTTTATAACTTTGTTTTCCCGCCCTTTTTCCCCCAACACAACTCACGGGTTCACCTCCTTCCTTTTACCCTGCAACCATAACGACCCCATGGATAAACCTTTCCCCCCTCCTCCACTAAACCCTTAATCCCATTTGGCAATCCCACACTTCTCCATGACTAATCCAACGGCTATGATGATTGATTTTTGATGAAATTGAAGGGCTAAGATTAAAGCTTTCTTTCCCCTCTCACAAGTAACACAACAAGAACAGAGTTCTGCCTATAAAAGCAAGAAGACCAGAAGTGCCAAGATATCTAGTTTTTCTTTTATGTAGTTTTAAGTTTTATGTTTTTAAAAGTTTTCATGTAATTTTTCATCATTTGTAATTTAAATACTGTCAAAAAGCTGTGTACTTCTTTTGAAAGTTTAATGAAAAACTGTTAAGTTCTCTTTTAAAATTTTGTCTCTACATAATTTATTTATTTATAAAGTTTCATTGATAAGCTATGAAGAAGGTTTAAACCTGGAAGAAACCTTGGGTTTTGAGTGTAATCAGAGCTACAAAGGACTAGGGGGTTTAGGATTAGATTTAAGTACCTATGCATTTGGACTTTGGTAAGTTTAAGTCTCTTGTTACTGTAGCATAGCTTATTAGCTTATTTTCAGCTTATCTATGTCATTTGTGCTTATTCATGCTTAAATATGCCTCTTAGTTGCTTTCATTTCATTTTCATACAATTTTATCCAAAACTGTCAAAATTAGCTTAAAACTGTCACTAGCTTATTGCCTTTTTAAGTGCTTATTTTTTCAGCTTTTTACCTTTTTATAGTTTAATCTTGTTTAAGTAGTAGTAAACTCTTAAAATCTTAGCTTAATTCAGCTTTTGTAGTTTTAAAAGTCATTTTTTAAAAATTAAAGGGGTGTTTGGGTTAACACTAAAAACAGGTCAAAATGGTTTTTGAATGGGTTGTTGTCAAGTTGGTTAGATGTAGCTTAAGTATTAGGCTAATCTAAGTCTGTTTTTAAGAGTGTTTTGAGTATTTAAAGCCCTGTACAAAAGCCCTTAGTCAAAACCCTTTTCTTACAAATTTCTGTCTAAGTGTCAAAACTTTTTTTAGCAAAAAGCCCTTTTTCATTTTCAAAAACCAGCATGTTTTCCTTATTTTTAGAAGCTTAAAGTTTGAGCATAAGCTCACTTTAAGCTGTTCTTTATCTGTTTTAACCAAGTTTTTAAATTTGAGCTTATTTGACAGCTTATTTGAAGCTGTCAAATTAAGCATCCTTTGTTTAGTTCATTTTGCCCTGGTGCTATTTTTTTTAAAAGCTAAAAGTCCCATTTTTCACTCTTTAAAATCAGCAGGATTAAATGGTTTTTGGAAGTTAAAAATTGGTGCACAAGTCCATTTCCTAGTGTACTTAAGCTGTTTTAACTTATCTTTTTCATTTGAGCTTATTTGACAGCTTTAAATAAGCTGTCAAATAAGCCCTTGTTCTAGCACTTAATTTCCCCTGGTGCTAAGGGGGTAGCTTTAAGCCCTTTTTTCTTAGCTTCCTAGTGAACTCAAGCCCAAGATTTTGGCTTATTTTGTGAGCCCATAAGCTCCTTAATAAGCCCTCTAAATTTCAGTCCTTAACAAGCTCTTTAGATAGCTTATTTTTAAGCTCAAAATAGCCCTTTGCCTGTTTTAGCTTAGCATAGTGTAGGGAATGCTTATTTATTTTCTAGCCTATTGAGCTTAACTCAATGGCTTATTTGTACTCCTAGTTGCTTATTAGGATGGTGTAGTTAGTTGTGTTTTGCTTATTTGCCCTTTCCATAGCTTACTTAGTGTTGACAGTTAAGCTTTTTGCCCTTTAAGCTTACCTTTAGACTTGCTGTCACTTAAGTTCTTCTTTCAGCTTATTGAGTTTTAGCTTTTAAGTCCTTTAGTGCTTATTAGGAAAGATTAAGCCCCCCTTTTAGATTAGTTGTCCAAGTTTTAGCTTAAATGACCACTAAGTCCAAAAAGACTTAGCATTTTTTAGCTTTAAGCTCAACTATAAGTTGCTGTCGTTTTTAAAAGCTAATTTTTAAGCTTATTTATAGCTTTTCAGAAAAAGTTGTAGTTGAGAAAGTTGTTAAGCCCCACGAGCTTAACAACTTTGCTTTACAAAGTTTTTCCAAAAAAAAAAAGGAGACAAGGGGTTACCCGGGTGAGCAAGACTCGAACCCGGGTCTCAACCCTCGTACACCTTTCTTTATAACACACATACCGCTGCGCCCTTGGGACTTTTCTGTCATAGTCCCAAGGGCTTTGGTATTTAAGGTGGTTTTTGGCTTATAAGCCTATAAGCTGTTAACAGCTTATTACGGGCTTATTAATAAGCCAAATTTTTGTTTCTTATTTTTCGTAGGCTTAATATAGTGTAAAGTATTTTTAGTAAAATTTTCAGAATTTTTCAAAGTCATTTAGTATTTTTTTACAATTTAATTTCGTTAAAAGTTTAAAAAATTCATAAAAAATACAAAAATTATCAAAAAAATATTTTTCTTTTTTAGAAAATTTTCTTTAGTCATCTAGTTTGTAGGAAAAATATAAAAATTTTCGTAGGGTCATTTTTACAACCTTTTGCTTTTTAAAGAACGGGGTCCGGGTGCGGTTTTTGATCTAACTCGTTTTTGGGTCAAACGACCTCCGTTTTCAGTCTAGTCTTTTTCATTCTTCGTTATTAGTTCCCTAGAGTAGTTTAGAAGTGAAAATTTCTTCGTAGGGTTAATTTTGAAGATTTTAGGTTTTTTCCCCTTTGTTCGGGATTAGTGCTCTCGTTTTCTAGCTTAAATTCATAATTTTTAGGTTTTTCTTAAACGTTTTTGTTTGTTATTGTTCAATTTAACTTTCCACACTCTCAAATCATTTTTCCCATTCAAACTCCAATCTTCCGACTGTATCGATTTTCCAACACAGCCTCGTTGGGGATAAACGACCCGGGAACATTCT
Source organism: Tanacetum coccineum (assembly GCA_026074375.1). NCBI lineage: Eukaryota > Viridiplantae > Streptophyta > Magnoliopsida > Asterales > Asteraceae > Tanacetum > Tanacetum coccineum. The sequence continues at coordinate 7,705 of BQNB010114133.1, forward strand.
ATACTGCTCCTGGTATTTTTGATTTTTGTTTTTAAATTATATATATTTTATAATTTATTATATTTTATATATAGAACTAAAAATTAAGAATTAGAAGGTTTGGGTACTTGTTGATTTGTCATATGGGAAAAAGGTAATTGGCACAAAGTGGGTCTTCAGGAATAAGAGGGATGAGGTTTTTATGACCATGTCACTCCCGTCACAAGACGAACCATTGACCAATCGGCCGGTGGTAAGCTTCGTGACCTCAACGCCGAAGAATCTTGGGCATTATTAGAGGACCTCGCCCTTTATGACAACGAAAGTTGGAATGACACAAGGGATTTCGCTAAGCCGGTCAAGTCAATCGCATTTCCCCAAGATGTCCCGAGTACATCCGACCGCCGTCTAATCGAGCTCGAAAATCAAGTTCAATGCTTGATGGAAGCTTATCTTGCTCCGACACAACCTACTTAAGTGAACAAAATCACTACGTCATGTGAAATCTGTAGTGGTCCCACGGACATCAGTAATACATGGAAGATTCTCCGAACAATCCTTTGTGAATACGTATCCTCGAGATACGATGACCATGGGGAAGTATAGTTAGTATACCTTCAAGACCGAGCAAAACAATCTTGGTGACACCTATAATCCGTCATGGAAAAGTCACCCAAACCTTAGGTGGAGACAACCCCAAAATTCGTTAAATAATTTTTCAAACCCACCTAACCGGTTCACACCCAACGGTTCGATCCTGAACCGTTCTTTCAACAACCGTCCTCAAAATTTTAACAACCAATCGAATATAGAAGGACTGGTTTCTGAGTTTATGGCATCTCAAGATGCCAGGTTGTCCAAGTTTGAAGCCGATTTCAAACGACGACAAGGCTAGATGACCAACAAAATTGACACTGTGTTGAAGGCTATCACCGATCGAATAGCATGCATGCTACCTAGCGATACGGTAAAGAACCCGAAACCGGGGACTCATCCAGTTTCGTCTGCTCATTCTTGCCCAACAATGGATCCGCAATGCTCAACATAAATTCACAGTTCGATCAATGCCATCACAATCCATCTCAAGCAACAAAGTGATTCCCACGACAGAACCGAAGAGAACGAGAAAGAAGAAAGGGGCGGCCCGGAAAACCATCTCAACTCTCCTACACCACCCGACCCATTAATTTCATTCGTCACCGAAAAAGTCTCAATGTATTATCTTCGATCGCCTCAGATTGGTTCCCTCAATCGCCAACGCTGAACTCGTTTGCATCAAATAAGAATTGGGCGACGTTGATGTTATCGAGATAATTCTAAAGGATGACAATTCCCACAGGGAGGGACCTGAAGCAGGAGTGTAAGAAGTAGAGTATTTTGACACGTTCTCGACTAGGAGTGAGAAGAAGTAGAAAAGACTTTAGGGACCCCGATAGAGGTAGAACCTTTGAACGAAACAAAACTAGAGGAAGTAGGCTTGAATTGTAATCACAACACTCCTCTTAGTTCTAGGGAAGTTCCTAGTTTTGATGGACCGGAGCCTCAACCTTTACTCAATAGTCCATCCTTAGATGTAAGTCTAGGAGACGTAATAGGCCCCGAACCACCCATCAAACCACATAGTCCGGATAGTTCTAGGATGAAGGTAGTAGATTATTTAACAACTCAAACACCGCCTTCACCTCACGTGGCAAATTCCCATCCTAAGGGTGTGTATAGTTATTATAACCCAGGTATAAATGACCCTAAGAGACATTATGGATTTAAACCGGGTTTATTAGGAAAAAGTGTATCCCTAGGTGTTGATATTTCAAATTGGGAGATGTTTGATGATGATTGGGGATTAGAATCTAAGGAAGTTTCTCCTCTAGGAGAAGAACTTAGTTTATTCGATAGGCCAAATAAAGAAGAGAGAGGTAGAATTCTAGAAGCACACCGTTTAGAGCCTATTCTTCAACAACAAATTTCTCAACGTATGGCTCCTTCTCATCATGATGGTATGTACCGTTACTATCACCCGCACTTGAACTCAAGTGTAGGGGAACCCTCCCCTTTATCTGTTAAATAAGGGTAGAGTCAGGCTCGTGACTCGAACAAAAACAAGCGCTTTTTGGGAGGCAACCCAATATTTACTTTATCGCATATTAGGAGTATCTTGTGTGTTTTAATTCTTTATCGTTTGTTTTATTATGTTTGAATTATCTTGTAATCATGCTTTGTTTGTTGGTAACTTCGTCTTATTTGCAATCAAAGGTATTTTGCAACAAAATAAGTGTAGGGGAATTATCCGGTTTTTAGAACCAAATTCAAGCATGTTAAATAAATTGTTTAGATTAATTCGCGTCAGTTTCGAGTCATATGAGTAAATTGTCAAATCTCAGGTTTTATGCAGCTATTTGTACAGGAACTAACTTATGGAATCAAGTGCAGGAAATTTTTCATCAAAAACAAAAATTTCATTTTCACATAACGTGGAGACGGCGTCACGATTACACGTGACGCCGTCACCACGACACCTGTGACGGCGTCAAACGCCCAGGTCCAGAAAACTTAAAGTTTTTAATTATTTTTGAAAATAAAACTTGCATAACATTTAATATATGTATTCTTCTGCTATAAACCTGCAAAACCTAATGAGTTTGATAATTCTCTCATCCTATCTTTACTGCTTTATCGAGTCAAACCTTAATTTCATAATTTAATATTATTATATAGCACATTTTATGCTTGGTATAGTTGTCTTTGTCTTTGATTACAGGTTATATTTGACGAGAAGAAGCTTGGAAGTTCTTAGAAAGTTTCATTGGATGATTCTTGGAGGACGATTTAACCAGTTATCGCATGTTTCTTCTCCATTATTAAGCAAACCAGGGGAGTACTAGTTTCTTTTCGTTGTTTTCTTTTCCCTTTATTCGTTTTTACGAGTACCTTTATAGAATATTGGGGACAATGCTCAACTTAAGTGTAGGGGGAAAATAAGCCTTAGAAACTATTCTTTCATTTTCCATTTGCTTTGTCCTTAAAATGATGGGTAAATATATCAAAACATAAGCATAAGAGATAATTAATACCCAAATTTAATTTTTATGACACATACCGACGAAACCGAGTATAAAGCATCTCATGGATAGGAATTTTATATTACATCCAACAATAACCCTCAGAAATTCCCAACCCAAAAATGTGAGAGGTCGCCTATAGATCCTTTAGGAATTCAGGTATCTATATGATGCCCAAAATAGAGTATACCTTTTAGCTTCTTCTAGTTAAGATTGAGCAGTCATATGTGACCTATTCATGTCGTTACGATTGTTGAACATGCGGTCTTCGTCGCCTTTTCTGGAGCATTGAGATCGGTATTAAATTTTATGAGTGTACTGGTAGCATATTAAATTCTAGAACTTGTTTTTGTGATGCATCCCGAGACCGCATAGTAAGTATTAGGATTTGCTTGATAAGAGACATTAGGATTAACCCATGTTCTAAACCTGTAATTGTTATGATGGTCACACCGATCATATAACTATCCCACACCCTTTCCATGCACTCATTATTAGTGCAGGATACCCCTAATACAACCCTCCGAGCCTATCCTTTTTCAAGGTTCTCATAATTTTCTGGTGGATTCCAGATTATTAATGAAGAGCATTGTCACCCTTAAACCAATCGTTACACCAAAAAAGCCTTAACCTGCCTTGTATGTACTCTCTTTTAGTACATTATTGTTTTAACCCAAGTTAATTATTTGAGTACACGGTTGCTAAGTCCTTATACTTAAAAATACAGTTTTGGAACGATTGGGGTTCATGGTAGTATTTATTTCACGGAAGAATGGGGAAGAAAAGTTAAGTCAATACCCCCATATGTTTTTGTCAAATGCTCCTCCATGATATTTTGAGTCCACCGCAAATCGTCATAATAGATTGTAAATATCGAGCATGTAAAAGCTCAAGTGTAGGGGTACGTGTTATAAACCCCATGTGATTGTATTATGTTATTCAAAAAAAGAGAAAAGAAAAGAAAGAGATTGATGTAAGTTGTGGAGAGTTTGTAGATATTCGTTCCAAGTCTTGCTTAGCAACCAAACCAAAGTGGTATTTCATGTAAATAAATTATGCTAACCCTTCCACTCCAAAATTCACCCAAAGCCACCTAAATGTATCCTATCTGTTACTTGTTTCCATAATATTATCTTACACCTACACCCCCACGACCTTTAAAAACCTCTAAATATTAATGAATAATGCTGTTGTGACTAGAGCTGGAGGTTTGATCCTTTACCAAGTCTATGGTAATTTATATGCTATGACAGTAATGAGTGTTGGATTTTCTTTTCCCCCATATGTTTATAAACTATTATACAACCTATGAAAGAGAGAATCCCAAACACTATGTTAGGTGTTAGTATATATTTTCCTGCTTTATAATACGAGAGTCTAGAAGGTTGTGTTGTAAAATACTTTTAAAGAGTAGGTAAAATGACCCCTCATATTGTTATTGTCTAGGTAGAAAAGCCCATTTGCTTGATGACAAGCAAATCCCAAGTGTAGGGGTATTTGATGAGATGTCATTTTATACACTTTTTCGGGGTCGTTTAACCCCCTAAATCGTGCATTTATGCCCAAAATAGGTACTTAATCATCCTTTTCAGGTATTTCTCATTTGGAGGACATTTGGAAGAATTACACGTGACTTGGGCTCATTTGGAGAAGAAACGGACAAGACTACGGACCTACACCAACATTTCTCAAGAATATGTTCTCAACAACTGGAGACGGCATCACAGTTTCTATGTGACGCAGTCACAACGCATCCCACGACGGCGTTACACTTTCCACAACGGCATCAGAGATCATGACCCAGCCCATTATCTAGAATATTCTCTTTCATGATGGCGTCATGACTAAATGCGACGCCGTCACAGCTATTTTCCTATATATACAAACCCGAATTTAGGGTTTTGAGTGTGTAACTTTAGAATAAAAAGAGGGTACGAACCCTAGTTCGTTTAGCAGCTATTAGGGATGATTTTAGGGCCTAAAAACCCTATTTTACTTCCTTTAATTCATGTTCTAATCAAGTAAGACTTATTTAATCATTCAATATGTCTTGTTGTGTGATTCTTATCTGTTCTTGCTTTATCTTTAACATGCTTGGCTAAATCTTCTATTGTGTTTATTTATGATTGTATGAAACCTAGAATGTAGATCTTAGTGGTGTTGCTTCTTGTGATGGATATGCATGTTAGGTCTTAGAAAACCATCTTTTGTTTGTATCGTTGTTGATATGTCTAGGAAAACATGATTGTGTAGAAAGGATACCATCGGGTAACAGTCTTCATACTACCTTGCCCCTTATATGGTTGATCCACTCTTAATATATTTCACATGAATTTAATATACTCTTAGGGGCCTTGTAATAGTCTTCATACTACCTTACTTGTGCGTTACCTTAACGGAATATTAAATAGATGGCGGGTTCGTGTAATTCGTTCATGACTTAGGAAATAATTACATAGATCATCACAAGTGTGACAAAGCAACAACATTAGGAGAAGCAATCTAGGGAGTAATACATGATTAAATAAACACAAACTAACTACCTCTCCAATATACGATATTACATGCTTTCATAAAATACAAAAACACAAAAAGAATCTTCCCTCAACCCCTAGAATTCTGTTAGACCATGATCAAGCCTTCATAACCTATTCCTCAAGTGAATGATAACAACCCCCTGAGTCTTGCCTATACTACTACTACAACGATTAGGTGCTCAGCCTAGGGAGTTGTAAAACTTCGTGTAGAAGTCCTACGATGACCGCATCACGAACCTCAAACAAAGTAACAAAATTTGAACATATTGAGAACAATGAAAACCAAAATGAAATATGATGGTTAAAACATTAAGGTAGTGAAACATGAATTATACTTACATTAGCATTTGGAGCAATGCGTAATCAATCGCACCTCGTCAATACGCCTATATAAGAAAAGTCTTAAGTTAGACAATTATGTCCGCGAAGTGATAAAATTAGATAGCATTAAATGTAGGCAGCACATATTCACAGTTCTGGACTTCTTTGTCAAATAGAAAAACTGCAGTGTAGATTATTAGAAAAACTATGAATTTGTACTTTTCTCCTTTTGCGTTATAAAATGGGACACATCGTATGCGAGTTCTTAACTCTGAAATAGGTAGACATGAGAAGGCCACTTATCCAAAAGCAAAACATCCATTGCAAGATCTAGCATCAAAAAACTACTACGTAAAAGTTTTTTCCGTTTTACATTCAATAAAGCACATTCAGAGTGTTTTTTGCCACAACATTATATAGTAAACATGTTATTTGATTTTGAGTGTCCAATATCACATTATCAATTTTTAAGCACGCATCAGAACAGTCGACACCTTTATTTCTTTATTTAGACTCACATCGTAAAACAAATATTCTACTTTATGACATAACCACTAAAACCAAACCGTGTCTATCTCCTTACATTAAGCACTCAAGCCACATTCATATTTAGAAATGGTAAACCACCAAAATAGTTCATTCGTGCACCAATTCTTAAGGGGTGTTTGTTTCGGCTTATATTACCGGGTTATGGATTATTTGGTTTTTGGCTTATGTTTCATAAGCTCACTTTATGTGGCTTATTTTAAAGCTTTTAGGCTTATGTAGCTTCATTATGACATACACTAGTACAAAAAGTGGATTTGGCTACACCAAAAAAGTGTGACGATATACATATAGTCACACATGCGTTTTTGAATGCGTGTGACAAAAGGTCGCGCGACCGTAGGGTGTTTATGGTCACATTTTTTAGTTAGTGTCCGTATCCATTAAAAATAGTGACCAAAAGTGTGACCGTAAACACTGTACAAGCACACAAAGCATGTTTTTTTGTATATTTAGTCACATACAATTAACCATAAAGTGGCCAAAAGTGTTAATAAGTGTGACCATATGGTGTTTAAAGTGAAGTAAAAGTGTATTTTGTGTGACTATTGTTCATCATATGGGCCAATGTGATGAATGTTATGTTTGTTTTGTGGCCTTTTGTAATATTAGTCACATAAAGCATGTTTTATTTTGGGTATCATTAGTCACATACAATTACAGCATAAAGTGGCAAAAAGTGTAATATGTTGTGATCATTGCTATTTAAAGTGAAGAAATGTGTATTTTGTTTTGACTATTCTGATCATCAATGGCACATGAAGTTTATGTTTGTTGTGGACTTTTGATAAATATTTAGTCACACAAAGTTATCGTTGTTTTTGGTATTTAGTAACATACAAATTAAGCATAAAGTGGCAAAAAGTGTTATTCAAGTTACGTGACATTGCTGTTAAAAGTGAGAAAAGTGTTATTTTGTGTGATTATTGATTCATCAATAGCCACATGAATATTTAATTGTTTGTGTGGCTTTTGTATTATTTTAGCTCATACAAAGCATGTTTGTTTTGCGTTATTTAGTCAATACAATTATGCAGAATGTGGCCAAAAGTGGTAATAAGTGTGGACCATATGCTGTTTAAAGTGAAGAAATGTGTATTTTGATGACTATTGTTCATCCATGGCACATGGAATTTTTATGTTTGTGTGGCCTTTTGTAATATTTAGTCACACAAAGCATGTTTTTTTTGTATTTAGTCACATATAATTAAGCATAAAGTGGCTAAAAGTGTTAATAAGTGTGACCATATGCTATTTAAAGTGAATAAATATGTATTTTGTGTGACTAATGTTCATTTAATGGCCAGATAAATTTTATGTTTGTGTGGCCTTTTGTAATATTTAGTCACACAAAGCATGTTTGTTTTGGGTATTTAGTCACATACAATTAAGCATAAAGTGGCCAAAAGTGTTAATAAGTGTGACCATATGCTGTTTAAAGTGAAGAAATATGTATTTTGTGTGACTATTGTTCATCCAATGGCCACATGAATTTTATGTTTGTGTGGCCTTTTGTAATATTTAGTCACACAAAGCATGTTTGTTTTGGGTATTTAGTCACATACAATTAAGCATAAAGTGGCCAAAAGTGTTAATAAGTGTGACCATATGCTCTTTAAAGTGAAGAAATGTGTATTTTGTGTCACTATTGATCATCCAATGGCCACATGAATTTTATGTTTGTGTGGCCTTTTGTAATATTTAGTCACACAAAGCATGTTTGTTTTGGGTATTTAGTCACATACAATTAAGCATAAAGTGGCCAAAAGTGTTAATAAGTGTGACTATATGCTGTTTAAAGTGAAGAAATGTGTATTTTGTGTGACTATTGATCATCCAATGGCCACATGAATTTTATGTTTGTGTGGCCTTTTGTAATATTTAGTCACACAAAGCATGTTTGTTTTGGGTATTTAGTCACATACAATTAAGCATAAAGTGGCCAAAAGTGTTAATAATACATTCCAATCATGTTTTATAAGCAAATTCAATTACAGATTTAGCATTCGAATTACAAGTACAACATAACAAAAGGTCTAAATGGATAATATTTGATATTGAACTACAAATACAGAAAGATATACTATTAGTTAGGTGGGAGGGGATGTGTTGATCTACCAAGCATAAGATCTTTGAACTCCTTGAGCTTCTCTTGCCGTTCACGACGATCCTCCTCTTGTTGGTCCTCAAATTCCTTCCTTAGCGCAATTTTACGACTAATGTGCTATTCTTTCTGCTGCTCTACATTTTCTTCCAAGTGGAGTACCTATGAATAAACACATTAGACCAGATCATAACAAATATGATGTTTGAGTTTAATACAACTCATTTCAATGTGGGCTTAACTTGGCTACATGCCATGCCTATGCAGCCAAATGGCTGTAACATTACCATTTAAAACATAATTTAGTTATAAATATGTAAGCCTCACCCTTGATATCTCAAACCCACCATAAACAGTAAACTCCAAATTTAACTCCAATAACATTCATCAATGTCAGACCTACACCTTAAATATGATAAGAAAAGGATGACATTTAGAAAACATACCTTCTTGAGCTCATCAAGTTTTGCGACATATAATCCTTTGGTTTCATCTTCCCCATCTTCATACAACCAATCCTCTGTTTCTTGAAGCTTAGCGATTAACTGCTCCCTATCAGAATCCGTAACAAACTCGAACACTTTATCATGAAGCTGGAAAACAAGAGATGCGAGTCAGAAACATGGCTCTATGTAAAATAATAAAAAAATGAAAAAAAACCTATTTAGACTATAATTCCACCAATTACATATTTACAAGTATTGCAGAAATGAATTAATCATTCCTGATATATTGTGTAAGATAAATCTAAAAAGAGGTCTAAGTTCATACCACTATGATGCGTACACTAATAATTTCATACAAGAAGCTCAACAAATTCTACATGAATTACAACTCATATAAATTTGACAATGATAAACTAAATTAACTGTTAACATTAGTAAACTATTGCATAACTATTTAATTCATCTTTAAACGAGACAACACATATACCTCTTCTGTAGCAGATGGTATTTCTGTCCGAGTACTCTTCCTTGATGATAAATATTTGTCACGAATCTACATATGAAGTTACAGATATAAATACATAATGACAAGTCTGTACTCGAATTTAACGCACGTATATACAAAAATATATAGCTACCTGGCTATAAACAGCATTAGCCTTTTCAAAACGCTTCCTAGCTTCCTGCATTATTCAAAAATTATAGTATAACATTTTTGTGGTGGCATAAATAACCATAAAGCTTATAAGTAGTAAACGAGGGGCATATTGCCCACGTATTACGGCGGGGGCTAACTTAGTCTTGAAAGATATTTAGCTCCTATAGTAGTGTGTTTTTGGTGTTTTAGCATTTTTAATACGGCCAAAAAACCACTCCTGAAACTAAAACTAAACTTGCACATGTATAACTACATATTTGTTTTGTCAAACCATAAGACGTGCCTTAATTTGTACAACATTCACTGCCACAATAGGCATGTTAACTAAACGCTTTCCAATGGACTAAAGAACGGCTGACGTATGACGTGAAGCTACACTACCCACACTGTTATTCGCTCCAGGCGTTCTTTGACCCAAGTTCAAACCAAACCCAGTCGATGACCAATAGTTAAACAAATACTCACCATTTGTTTTTTGGTGAAAAAGTCACGCCCTATCTTGTTTTTCATCAGAGTACTCACCTTTAGTTTATTTAAGCGAAGCAAAATTAGTACTTTTTTGTGGCTGAACTTCCACATGATTTACCCATGTACCATAGATCCATAGTTGCTACAACAGCCTCATCCGATGCACATCTACATGACCACATCTACACAAAAACCAAATGCATAATTATACATGTATGATGATGTTGCAAAAATTCAATTATGTTCATCTGTGGCCCAAAACATAAATTTAAGGAAGAAGTTGTATACATGTTGTGGTTCTTTTAAACATATGGTAAATCTAAAACCAAAGATGATTTTAGCAAGTATTTTTAGACATGAAGAGTTGTATCATCTAAGAAACATATTGCTCATTCATGAACTTTTGCCTTAAACCTCTATAGCAAGAAGGTTTTGCTTAATTCATCAGACTCTTAAATTCTAGTGAAAGAAAGATAGGTAGTACACAGTATAGACCACTACATTCCCGTCATCTACATCAGTATCTTGTCCCATCTGATGAATGCTACATGATTTTATTCTAAACTTTTAGACAAATTTGTTGATCCTACATCAGATGGTTAACTTTAAGACAAATTTGTTGATCCTATCTTTGGCCAAGGTGACCATTCAACTACATCAGTATAGACCACTACTAAAAGGCTTTCATATTAAAGAGTAGAAATCGAGTGAAAGAAAGATGGGTAGTACACATCGGATAATAATCATATAGTCTACATATAATCTCAAGGTGACCGCAACATGTGACAGCATACATCAGATAATAATCATATAATCTGAATCAAATGCCAATTCAAAATTAGTTACCTGATCACAGATGTTTGATGAGCATGTGGTTTGTGTTTGAAAACTCCATGTGCCCAAAGGGCCATATAATAGATCAACAAACGATGCCTCTAATCTGTAATGAGCAACTCATACATATTAGAAAACCCGACAAAACAAAAATAAAAACACTACATTGTATAGATCTACGACCCATCATAATATTGCAGGTGAACAAACGCATTATAAGAAGGTAGTACTACCTTAATAGAAATACCAGATTTAGCACAATCACTCGCAAGGCACATAGGCTTAAAATGAAGGGGTTTTATGCTTCCGTGAATCTGTCAACTAAAAAATTAGAAAGTTGCATTCCATAATTAATTTTTTTTAGAAATAGTTTAACTTAAACTTCAACTGAAATAAATGCCAACTTACTTGGTTTCTCGTCTGGCTTGAGTAACAGCTTTGTCTCCATCGAGTGTGCTCATGGTCACATACCCACATCCCTTGCCCAGACATGTCAAGAATCCTCATGTCTCTAAGATACCCAACTGTAACATTTGAGAATTTTCGGAATTTTAAAGGAGATATAAGTTATTCCTAGGTTGATTTATCAAAAACGAGCAGCTAAACCACGTTTTCTACATTTCTTTGATCGTGGAAGATGTTGGTTTGTGCTACAGATATTGAACATACATCTAGTCATTGGTAGCATTTAGAAATATGATGCAACTAACATTTGTTACTGGTTAATAGTTAGTATATGTATTTCGCATCAGATGCTTATCAAATATTTATTATGTGATACAGGTATACAGTCAACTACAGGGAAGCATACGGGATCTATGCCTGCAATGGTATTCTCTTCAACCATGAATCCCCTCGAAGAGGTGAAAACTTTGTCACCAGGAAGATCACAAGGGCAGTTGGCAGGATCAAGATCGGCCTGCAGAACAAGCTCTTTCTAGGGAATTTGCAGGCTTCAAGAGATTGGGGGTTTGCGGGTGACTATGTGGAGGCAATGTGGTTAATGCTACAGCAAGAGAAGCCAGACGACTACGTGGTGGCTACTGAGGAATCACACACAGTGGAGGAGTTTCTTGAAAAGGCATTTGGGTATGTCGGTTTGAACTGGAAAGATCACGTGGAGATCGATAAGCGGTATTTTAGGCCCACGGAAGTCGATAACTTGAAAGGTGATTCGACTAAGGCGAGGAAAGTTCTTGGGTGGAAACCGAAAGTAGGGTTTGAGCAGTTGGTGAAGATGATGGTTGATGAAGATATTGAGTTGGCTAAAAGGGAAAAGGTTCTTGTTGATGCGGGATACATGGATGCTCAACAACAGCCTTGATCTTGTCTAGATCTGGTATGAAATCTTCTATAGCTATACCCATAATTAGTTGGTGTTTTCGTGAAATTTTTTGTTATAGTTATTCAATTGTAATTCTTTCTTTTCCACATTAGATGTTGGTTTTATGTCGGGGTTGCGAGCATAATCTTTATTTGTTGTTAAAAACCCCAGAAAACTTATGAGGTTTATAGAGAGGGATGTAACTTTATGTGGTGATCTAATAGTGTTATTTTGCGAAGTTTTATACAATGTACTTTTGGGCTTATCGGACCGAACTTCTGTTGGTAGCAAAATTCACTATGGTATAAAAAAGGTGGTTATAAATATTTGATTTGTGATCGATCATGTTTGATATTTATTTTGCCAGAGTCAATTAGTTGTCTCATAATATTTTTAAGAGAAAGTATAGTTATGAATGAAGTTTGATTAACTAAGTTTGATTAACTGGTACAAGCATGTTAGATCTTATATTGAAGCAATGACAGTCTATATCATTACTAGATATCAAAGTTTCATGCCTTGCTATCCGTTTTTCTTGTCGATGCTAGGTTGCTAACAACGTAAACTTTAAGGATCAAACCTTAGCTATCTGAATTACTACTACTAAAGGCTAAACTTAATAGTAAGGTTGCCCAAGCTACACGTACATAGGTTCTGACAAAACAACATTTCATTCCGAGTCCATTTGGAATTCTGGAAAGCTATGCAAAATGGTTGGTACTACCATTCTGAAGTGGCGAGGAAATTACTCAACTTCTGTTCAAGTTTTTAAGCGCCACTGAAGTGGGTTTTTTCATGTCACGTCTTGTGATGAACTCGTCAAATCGTTAGTTCTGTGACTGAAACATATGGCAAATCCTTGAGTCAGTTGACTTGGTATATTGTTACATTCTTTGCACATTATTTATACGTTACGAGAAAAGATCTATAAAAAAACAAATTAAATCAATGTTTATTTTTAATTTTTTTTTAAAAAGGGGTCGGACCTGGGTTTGACCCGGCGGGTTGACCCGGGTTTGGGCGGGTTTCTGGCGGGTTGACCCGGGTTTGGACGGGTTGACCCGGAAAAACAGCACTTCCACCTTTTGTATATATTAGTAAGAGAAGTTCTACGTAAAACACTATCTAATTAAAAAATAATCCACTTCATTTCAACCATACATTTTATTTTCATCTAATGGTTTATATTAATTCTTATTTTAATTTAATTAAAAAAAAATTCGTCGAAAGTATTATGAATTTATGAAATCACACGTGATTTATTACTTTAAAAATCATAAGTGAATTTGTGAAATCACATGCGATTTATGAAATAGCTCGTGATTTTTAAAAACAACAAATCACAAGTGATTTTACAAATCACGTGTAATTTTTCTTCGTGAAAATTTTAACACTAAAAAATCGTCAAAAGTATATGAAATCGATTTTTTCTAGTCACGTCTGGAAAAATCACATGTGATTTGTATCACAAATCACATGTGATTTTTTCAGACGTGACTGAAAAAAAAAATTCGAAAAAAGTTCGTCGAAAGTATATAAAAGTGCCCCTCTATAGAAAGATGATTTAATTCTCGTCGCGATGGTGTATTTTTTGTCGTTTGACGATTTAACGTTTGCAAGATATTTAATTTTTAAAAAAGAGGTGAAAAGTGAGGTTTTTTATTATTTGATGAAAAATAGATGGCTATGATGTGTTCTTTTATTCTTTGATATGACATTGTTCTTTAATTATCTCACCTCTATGCGATAAATATGATGCATATTATTACTTCATATTACAACTAAAATTTCAAGTCCTTACTACATAGCTTTTTTTCTAACTTGACTTTTGT
>BQNB010114134.1:0-21812 GCA_026074375.1 Tanacetum coccineum
ATACCTGCACACACAAAACACAAAAACAAGTATATCTTCGCCATTTTTGGTCATTTAGAGTCATTTTTGGTGTTAACGGATATGTGTATTTTACACCTATCATATATCAACATTGATCTTAAGTTTTTTGAAGAGCAATGATTAAACTTACTTCTAAGTACAACAAAATGGTTTTTGAATTAAATAAGAGTAGGGATGAATTTCTAATCTTAAAACAAGCCAAGCTTGATGTTGTCACTTTTCAAATTCAAAACACTGAACTTACAAAGTTAAATCATGCTCTTCAAGAACAACTTAAAGAGGAGAAAAAGATCAATGAAAAATGGCTAACTAGTTCAAAAAAGGTTAGTCAATGTATCAGTGAGAAAATTCCTCACCAAAAGAAGAAAGTTCTTGGTGGTGAATTACTCACTGAGTCATCATCTAAGATGAATGAAAATGAAAATCTTTTCGTTCCTGCTTCCATAGGGTATGACCAAGAAATGGTTCCAAAAACCAGAGATTGGGTTGAGAGACTCAACCCTAACAGCAAGCTTCCAAACTTTAATACTGGAAGAATTCTAGTCCCTGAAAGTCAAGCTGTCAATGAGTCTCTTAAACCCACTAAAACTTTAAATAACCCTGAATCATCTAAAGATTCTTAAGCTGGACGCCTTACTCCACTACCTCCCTGAAAATTATTCAGGGAGCTTCACCAAGCTCAAAGGTTATGCCTTTAACCTTTCAACCCCACTCTCCAAAAGAGAGACCAGGCTTAGGTATCATGAAACATACAAAGCCTAAAACACAGGATTCTTCCAACAAGAGTGTTTCAGGAACTGTCAATGTTAGTGAAACTAAGCAAATCACACCTTCAGTTCCTACTGAAGTCAAGGACACTGAACAAGAATAAAAAATAAATGAATTAACTAAACTTGTTCAGATGTTGATTGATGAAAAGGTCAACTCTAACCAAAAGACTCAAAAATCAAATTCAAAGACTCAAAAGACTGATGATAATCGTATAAATATGTACTAGCCGTAAGTATATAATATTATGTATCCTGTTATAAATAAGAATCACTTTAGAAAACGTAATAATTAAATCTTTCGAAGTCGTATCCTAACGAGAATTGAATTTGAAAATCACAAAAATGCTTCCAATTTAATACTTGAATATCTTTTAATTTTTGGATTTTAATTAAAACTAAAGATAGCGATAAACTAGATTATACTAAATATTAAGCACGCTAATAAGATGAAGAATATATAAAGAAAAATATGTTTGTCAAGTAAAAGTGAATAGATTCTTAAGTGTGAAGTTTTAAATCTTAATGATGAATTAATATATGTCTAAATAATCATTTCCTTAAAACGTTGGCTTAATATTGAAAACAATTTTTTATCAAGATATTAATTACTAGTTTAATGCCTACTTAATCTTACGGATTTTGCCCGTTCGACTAAATAAAACGCTAAACTAAATAACCTTTGCAAATTATTAATCACTAATCACTTATTAAATTCCACACTTAAGTCACTAATCACAAACACTTGACAAGCATATATAAGTCTACTCGCTAAACATGGTAACTAAACTAACAATACTAAGCATAACAATAAAAGACATTTTAAGCAAAATTATACAACTAATAATATGGAAATGAGTAAGAGAATAGAACCCGATAGAAGTGTCAAAAACAAAGTAACTACCCGATCTAATTAAACTATCAAAATACTTAAGTTTAGATGCTTAAAGCATTAAACTCGAGATATTTAGCTAGCTTAATAGACCCTTAAGCTCCACGCCATACGAGTTGAACCGAAATCACGAAGACACAAACGATAAGACAAACAAGGATTAAGAAAAATGATAGGAATATACTACTTTATTTTATTTATCCGAAAACCTTTTAAGTAAAATTAGAACAATCCACTTTATAACAAATATTAATAAACTAGATAAAACTTCTTATCTACTAAATTAGTATAGCAAACAGTAGCCATTTAACCTAACCGAAACATAAAACAAATCTGAAAATAGTAAATCTATCAAAACTACCTGGAAACATAAAACAATAGCCACTATAAACTAAAATCTATCCAAGCTACTCACAGAATAGTTATTAACCGAAATACAACAAATTCAAATCCAAAACTACCTAGAAAAACCTTCACAAAATCTCGAATCATCAACTTTTTAAAAATTAATCAGAAACATATTTCATAAATCGATCGGAGCGATACAAATCAAATCCAAACTGCTGCATAGATTTTAAATGAAAAATACATAAGATGAAATAACCTAATCCTACTCCTAAAGCTAACTAAATCTACCTATACTAAATCTACAGACGTGAAAAAAAAAGAAGGAAAGAAACGAGAGATAAGATGATAGCTATCTCACGTCTGCTGCTATCTCATTTTCTTTATAACATTGCGTACCACTCAAGCATAAAACAAATGGAATTTTGGGCCTTTTCTTTTCTTTCTATCTGATGGGCCAACAATTAGTATTTCTCCTAATGGGCCTCTGTTGGGCCTGAGACACTTTAGCTGCTGGGCCGCAGCTGGGCTACTATTAGCTGCATATTTAAAAAGTTAACTTCGGCCCTTTTAATAAATATGGGTCGGTCCGACCCATATAAATGGTGTTAGGCCGGCCCAATAAAAGATAAAGGCACCGTAAAACTCGATTTCTTGTGCTCTTCCCATGGCATGCTCGAGAAATATTAAAGATTTCGTCTTGATCTTGAAAAATGCGTAAACGTCTTCAAATCTTAACCGAAAGTCTCTGTTTTTTGCTTCGTTTTCAATCCTTTGTACCTACAAGACATAAAAACACAAACCAAACATATTTGTAATAATATTAAGCATATTTCATGTTTTAGTTCAATTAATAGTGTTTTCCAAGTTATAAATGATTTGTGTTTAAGCACACATCAAATTCTCTCGTACTTAGCCATTGCTGGTCCCACACGCAATGTTTATAAAACATGTCAGAAAATAAATAATTAAAACCCCCTAACTTATGACCCCTCTCAATCAAACAAGAACATAAAAGGTCCATTAAGAAGGTTCAAAAATCATTTGTTTCTAAAGCGCCTTTGTTTTAGCCACTTTATTCAATAATAGATAAAAATTAAGATAAAAATATAATTATTTAAAAGGCTTTAAGAACGAAAGTTCGTCATCCTTGACTTTCATAATCCTCAAACCAAGCTTAAAATGAAATCACAGCCAAATATAAGATTAGATGCTAACACTACTCATAAATGCTAATTGTGTACGCATTAGCCACTTTTCGCTCCCTTATTCCTAAATCCTCTAAGGATTTTATTAGTATTATTATTATTGGTGATAAATAAATTATGACCTTATTATCATAAAGGCGCCCGGTTTAGACCATAATTAGTTTGAAATCCTTTCCTAAAGAGACGATATAGTGAGAATAAGGTACACATTAAGGTTCTAATTTCGCATGATTTAGGGGTTATCCTTTTTATTTCATTTGAAACAACTCAACTACGAGTCCAGAGACGGATGCTTTATTTAGATAACCCCGGAGTTGAAATTTGGCTTTATTATTATTATTGCAACATTATTAGCCCTTGGTCCTTTAAACAACTAACACATCGGGCGTCCTAACCGACAGAGCCAGTAGTCTTATTCGACCTCGGTAATTTCCTCGACCTTTTTGAAGACTGACACATCGGGCGTCCTAACTGACAGAGCCAGTAAACTTTTATCAGTCTTGGATTATTATTATTATTACTTCCACCCTTTAAACGACTGCAACATCAAGCGTCCTAACCGACAAGAAACAGTGGTCTTATTTCGGCTTCAGTTTATTACATTATTGTTATTATAGCCAAAATTCAAGTCCTATGGTCTTTTAACTACCGAGACATCAGGCGTTCTAACCGACAAGACCCAGTAGCCTATTTCCTCACAACACTGACAGAACCTCGATGTGTACTTTCACCAGAAGGAATCTCTACAAAGGGATCTAAACTAAGCATCACAAAAACCAAAGTAACTTTATTTATTTAACAATTATATAACATTTATTAAGCTGGTGTGAGCAAAAAGCCACAATTAACCTCTATGAGCTCTAAAGAGATCCAACTACTCCACGCATAGCATCTAACTTATATTCAACTCTATAATTTTTCGTTCTTTGCAAAATTTTAAAGTTTAGCAAACGCTTAGTCTCGAGAGCTAAAGGGAAAGCTAGAGTTTATAACTCAGTCAAGTCAAAATATACTAAGTTCTACGGGCCTACTTATTTCTATATTTTTATATTTTCATCATTTTTTTCTTTTTCTTTTTTTTTGTTTTTTATAAGCATAAAATTAAGCAAAAACTAAGGTCAAAACGGGGTTGCGAGAGGCACAGACAGGCACAGGTATGATCGATTTTGACAAAAATCCCCCCCACACTTAGAATGGAACATTGGCCTCAATGTTTAAAAATATATGGTTTTACCCCTACACTTAGGAACAAAAAAGGCAAATGCAAAAAATTCTAAGTGTGAAAGGGGAAATAAAATCAGATATATATGATCATAATTAAGGATTCTCAGGATATAAATATGAAGATCAATCGGAGACCGAGTGATTGGAGGATTGAAAACAAGCACGAAGGTCTTCACGATCAAAGAGAATCCTGCAAGCAAAAACAGATACCCACAAAGCACAACAAAGAGAGAAGCACTCCCCCACACTTATTCATTATTATACTACTAAACTAATATATTATTATTACTAAGAAAATAGAAAGAGAAAGAGAACATGAGTTGCCTCTCGAGAAGCGCTTGTTTTTGTTCGAGTCTCTAGCTTGACTCTAGGGTTATATCATTTTAGGTCCATGGTTAAATCCATCACCCGATGTGTGGTGAGGATGATAAAAGCAATATATCACCTCCTTAGGCGAGTATGAAGCAGGACGGGGTGATGGCATATGATGAAAACCAAAAGAAGGGGTCTCCATCACCCTCGTCTTTCCCCCCGACTGTGTCAGGGAGAAAAAAAGGATCAAATCTTTCCACTTCTCTTAAGCAAATCTGCTTAGGATCGAGAAGTGGTATGACTAGCAAGGAGGACTCATCAATAACTAGAGTTGACTCAGGGGGTCCAGACTACTAATGTCCTCAAACTCCTCATTAAAGAGTGGATTATCATATCATAAGACAGAATCATCATTAAAGTCAAAGAGAGGGTTTGAGAAAGTCGCATCATAAGATCTAGGTTTTGAATCATCACCTAAAGGTTCATCAAACACCCTTGGGACTAGGACAGGGTTATTGGCTAGTAACCGTTCTAGTTCTTCTATGTCCCTAATAGGATTGAAGTCAATTTCCCTATCCCCCGTTGAAATGGTGTCTAAATGCTTTCCTAAAAGTAAGTCGATATCTACTATAGTATCTCCTAAAACATCAGTACAAGGTAAAGGTGGATCAATAGGCATACTACACTCTAAATCAGTACTATCCAATGTCAACTCAGACTCCCTTGGGATTGGGACAAGATTATCAACACTAGACTTTATGAATTCGTCATTTTCCCTTTCAAGAATAGTGCTAATAACCTCATCCCCCATTAAGAAGATGTCTAAAGGCTCCATGGTAGCTAAAACAGGTGGGTTAGTGTGTATGCAAGTGGCGGAGGTGTGACGTGAGCGGTATTATGATGTCTTAAAATTTGCTCATCGTCAAAAGGCACCTCCATGTAATCATCACCCCCCTTAGGTTCTCCTATGCCAACAAGTGGAATGGGCTTTAGAGGTTTAAGCATTTCCTTAAACCGATGGTCAATTTCCATTTGTAAAAGCTTAAAACGACTATAAAAATCTAAATCCTGAGGGGGTGACTGATCAATAAGGTACAGTAGAGGTTGGTCAAAATAAGAAAAGTCATAATTGTTACCAGGATTAGGCTCATAGACAAGCTGGTTCCTGGTTTGACAATCAGAGCTATAATGGGGACCTCCACAGACCTCACAACAGTCAAACTGTTGTTGCTGATATGAAGAATAAAATGAAGGTTGGTCATCACTAAAACTTTGATTGTAGCAAGGACCCTGAATTCCCTACTTGACAATCAAAATTATAATGTGGACCTCCACATAACTCACAACAGTTGAACTGTTATGGCTGACTCGAAGAATAGAATGGAGGTTGGTTATAACTAAAATCTTGATTGTAACAGGGACCCTGATCATAGTTGGGTGTGTTCCCTGTTTGACAATCAAAGCTCGGGTGAGGGTTGCCTCCACAATACTCACAAAAATATGTCTGAATCGGGTGTTGTGGGGGTTGGTTAAAGAAATTAGGTGTTTCGTTGTAGGAATAAGGGTTTTGGTCATAGACAAACCCGTTTCCCATCCCTACAATTCTACACCCGGGACAATTTCTACCATTTTGGGGACCCCCGCAACATGAGCAATTATATTAGCCTGATAATATTTGTCTTTCTAATTATTTCAAAGCTCGAAAAGGTTTTGCCAGTTGCTCATTTAAAGCTTCCGAGTCAGACATAGCAGATAAAGAATTAAACGAATAAGAGGGTAAAGAAGATAAGAATTAAACTAATAAATAAAGGAGTATATTTTTTAGATTTTTATAAAGATAATAAAAATAAAAAATAAAAAATAAAAATAAAAATATTTTTTTGGATTTTTAATATTTATATAAAAGAAAAATAAAAATAAAAAAGAAAATATTTTTTGATTTTTATAATTTTTAAAAATACGAAAATAAACTTTCCGAAGAAAGGATCTTCAAGGCATCAACTTTGAAACAAAATATGAAAATCGTACAACTCTCCCCGGCAGCGGCGCCATTTTGATATCGTATAAATACGTACTAGCTGTATGCATATAATAAAGTATCCCGTTAGAAATAAATAATCACTTGAGAACAAGTAATGATCTAATCTTCCGAGGTCGTATCCCAACGAGAATTGAATTTGAGATTTACGTTAATGTTTCTTATTTGATGCTTGATTATCTTTTAGATTTTGGTTTTTATACTAATAATAATCTAAAATAAAACTGCGCAAATAAATCTAAACTATATAAAATGGATATGCTTGTCAAGCGAGACGAAAAGATCATTAAGTGTGAAGAAAGAGTAAATAAAGAATTAGTGTCGTTTAAAAAATTATTTTTTCGCAACGATGGTTTTCATTGAAAACGATCCTTTATTTTAGTACAAATTACTCGATTCAATGTTGATGAATTAATACCCGTAAAAATATTATTTTCTCACAACGTTGGTTTTTATTGAAAACAATAACTTATAAAGGTATTAATTACTAGATTTGATGTTTGACTATTTATCCGGCTTTTGCCCTTCGAAATAATCAAATAATAAATCTAAATAATCCGAAAGTTATTAATTAACAAGTCTCTTTTTAATCCACACTTAATTTACTTATCGCAACTCACTTAACAAGCATAAAATAATCTACTCGCCAAATATCATAACTACGCTAAAAGCAACTAGTAAAGCTACAATAATAATGACTAAAATAAACATGGCAATAACAACTATCTTGCTAAAAATAAAGATATAAAAGATTAGAGATAACCGAATGAGAGTAAAGACGTAAGGATGACAAGATGAAACCCACTTCATAGGCTACAAATCCATATGACTAACCCGCTGGTTATCCGATTATCACTTGCTAATCACCACAGATAACTAAATACTGACTTATCACACTATTTGCTAAGCTTAAAGAAAAAACAATAGTTAAAGCAAAAAGAAAATAGAAGCGAATGACTAATCGACCTCATGCCCAAAAACGTAACTATGAAAAAGTTTCTATAAAACTTCCATATTAAAATAATTAACATAAAACTAAAGGAGTGACATATTAAGTAATTTGAGAAACATAAGATAAAGTGGGCTACAAATTGAAACATAAATGATTCGTAATAAAGATGGAAATAAGATTCATTGATGACTACTAAAATTAATAGATAAAATATTAATGTGAAGGTTGTTTGCTTATACTAGTGCTACTCCTAAATTACTACTACTCCTATTCTACCTATTCTACTCTACTAAAGAAAAATAAAAGACAAAATAAAATGAAGATAAGATAGATAAAATGTGTCCCTATTTTTGCCTGCGTCAATCATAAGCAAAATCCACTTCTTGGGCCTGAGCTTCATACTCGGCCTCCAATTCGTTTAATTTCTTTTCCAGGTTAACCACAAAAAAAAACATGGGCTCCAACCTAGGCTTTTAGCCTTTAAACTTTTATCATGATTGATGTTGGGCTCGACATAGGCTGATGTTGGGCTCAACATGGGCTGATCTCGGGCCTAAGTTGGGCTCTTTAAACTACTGCTGTGATGCGAGGGGCTGGAATGGCTTGTGTAAATATGGGTCGGTTTGACCATATAAATGGTGTCGGACCGACTCAATAAAAGATGAAAGCACCATCAGAATCAATTTTTTGTGCTTTTTCCAATGAGGTGCTTAGGGAATTTTCACGATGTAACAACCCGAGTTTCAGGTCAACGTTTATCCCTAGCTAAGATAATTAGTTTGGTTACATAGATAGTTATAGTCGTTTATACTATATGAGGTTTGATAGAAATCCTCTTTGATAAGGTAATTTCAATCCGTGATTTAGTTTCTATTAGTTTTTAGCATCTAAGTTTTATACCGGCTATTTGCTCACCCATCTTTTTTTATAATATGCGCCATGTATAAGCAATAGTACCAGACCTGGGCTTCCCTTTCTTTTCTAAATTGGGCTGATCTTTTTAATTAAGTTTGTTGGGCCGAGTGTTAACTCTTGTTTGTTGGGCTGAAAATTGCATTTCAGTTGCTGGGCGATTATTTCACTTCTTCATCAGCTAGGCTTGTGCAAGTTGTATTAATACTTAAGGCTTTAATAAACATGGGTCGATCCGACCCATATAAATGGTGTCGGGCCGGCCCAATAAGAGATGTAGGCATTGTCGGACTGGAATTTCCGTGCTCTTTCCAATGGCATGCATGAGAAATATTAACGACTTCGTCTTGATCTCGAATAATTAGTAAACTTGATCGAATCGAACCCGAAAATTTCTGTTTTTTCTTTGTTTTCAATCCTTAGTACCTGCAAGATATAAAAACACAAACCAAACATATTTGCAATAATATTAAGCATATTTCATGTTTTTAGTCCAATTAATAGTATTTTTCGGGTTATAAATGATGTGTGTTTAAGCACACATCAAATTTTCCCACACTTAGCCATTGCTGGTCCCACACGCAATGTTTATAAAAACATCAACGCCTTGGAAAAATAAATAATTAAACCCCCTAACTTATGACCCCTCAGAATCAAACAAGAACAAAAGATCCATTAAGAAAGGTTCAAAAATCATTTATTTCGAAAGCGCCCCCGTTTTAACCACTTATTCAATAATAGATAAAAAACTAAGATAAAATTTTTATAAAATTTATTTAAAAGGCTTTAAGAAAGAGAGTTCCTCATCCTCGATTTTCACAATCCCCAAACCAGGCTTAAAATGAAATCACAGCTAAATATAAGATTAGATGCTAACACTACTCAAAAATGCTAATTGTGTAAACACAGCTACTTATTTTCGCATCATCATTATTCTAATCCTCTAAGAATTTTATTATTATTATTGTGACAAATAAATTATGTCCTTATTATCATAAGGTTAGCCCCAGTTTTTAGACCATAATAAGTTTTGAGATCCTTTACCTAAAGAGACACTATAATGAGAATAAAGGTCCACATTAAGTTCTCATTTCACATGATTTAGGGTTACCTTTTTATATTCTACCGAGAACGAGACGTAACTATAACGAGTCCAGAGACGGAGGCTTTATTAAGATAACCCCGGAGTCAAAATTTGGCTTTATTATTATTATTATTATTGCAACATTATTATCTCTCGGTCCTTTAAACAACTAACACATCGGGAGTCCTAACCGACAGAGCCAGTAGTCTTATTTCGACTTCAAGAATTTCCTCGACCCTTTTGAAGACTGACACATCGGGCGTCCTAACCGACAAAGCCAGTAAACTTTTATCAGTCTCGGATTATTATTATTACTATGGGCCTTCTTTTGTAGACCGCCACATCGGGAGCGAACTGACCAGAGATAGTAAACTTTCTAACAGCCTAAGTTCTTCTTATTATTATTACCTCCACCCTTTAAACGACTGCAACATCAGGCGTCCTACCCGACAAGAAACAGTGGTCTTATTTTGGCTTTATTTTATTACAGTATTATTATTATTATAGCCAAATTTCAAGTCTTGTGGTCTTTTAACTACCTAGACAACGGGGGTGAGCCGTCAGGAATCGGTAGCCTATTTCCCCACAACCCTGACAAAACCTCGATGTGTACCTTACTTTCACCAGAAGGAATCTCTAAGAAGTGATCAAAACTAAGGATCGCAAAAACCAAAGTACTTTATTTTATTTATAATCAATTATATAACGATTATTAAGCTGGTGGAATGCAAAAAACCACAATTAACCCTATGAGCTTTTAAGGAGATCCAACTACTCACCTTGGCATCTAACTCTATTTACACAATCATTTTTTTGTTGCTCTAGCAAAATTTTATATTTACAAACGCTTAGTCTCGAAAGCTAAGGGGAAAGCTAAAGTGCAAAACTCGGTCAAGTTAAAATATCCCTAGTTCTACGGGCCTACTTATTCACATATATAACAATAACTAAGAGAGATTTTTTTTTCTTTAAGCATAAAATAAAGCAATATTTTGGTTAAAACAGGGTTGCGTGGGACACAGCAGGCACATGTAGGATCAATTTCAATAGAAATCCCCGCACACTTAGAATGGAACATTGACCTTAATATTTAAAAATATTGAGTTTTACCCCCACACTTAGGAACGAAAAAGGCAAATGCAAAAGAAACAAAATCAAATATATATGATCAGAATAGAAAATTTCCCTAGATATAAACATGAAGATGATCGGAGACCGCGTGATTGGAGGATTGAAAACAAGCAAGAAGGTCTTCAAGATCATAGGGAATCCTGCAAGCAAAAACAGATAACCATGAAACACAACTAGGATAAAGGCACACCCCCACACTTATTCATTACTAATACTACTACTAAACTAATATACTACGATACTACTAAGAAAAATAGAAAGAGGAAGAGAACACAGGTTGCCTCTTGAGAAGCGATTGTTTTTGTTCGAGTCTCTAGCTTGACTCTAGTGTTATTTCATACTAGGTCCATGGTCCAAATCATCACCCCTATGAACGAGGAATGGGCAATAGCGATACATCACCTCCTTTGGTGAGTATGCGGCAAGACAAGGTGATGGCATATGATGGAAACCAGAAGAAAAGGTCTCCATCACCCTCGTTGTTCCCCCTGACTTTGTCAAGGAGAAAAAAGGATCAAATCTTTCCACCTCGCTTAATCTCAATTGCTTAGAAGCGGGAGGTGGTGTGACTAGCAAAGTCGACTCATTAAATACTTAGAGTGGGACTCCAGAGGGGTTCCGAGACTACTAAATGACCTCAAAACTCCGCATCAAAGATTCGATTATTATAACATAAGGTAAAAATCATCAATTTAAAGTCAAAAGAGGTAATGAGAAAGTCACAACATAAGATCTAGGCACCGAATTAGAATTACCTAAAGGTTCATCAAACACCCTTGGGACTGGAATAAGGTCATTGGTTTCTATATCTCTAGGATTAAAGTCAATTTCCCTATCCTCCATTAAGAGGGTGTCTAAATGCTCTCCAAAAGGTAAGTTGATATCTACTTTTCTTTCTCCCGAAACATCAAGTCTAGGTGAGGGTGGAAAATCAAGTGGCATACTACACTCTAAATCATCATAAACCGATGTCACCTCTGAATCCCTTGGGATTGGAACAAGATCATCAACACTAGACTTTATGAATTCGTCTATTTCCCTTTCGGGAGTAGTGCTAATAACCTTATCCCCTATTAAGAAGGTATCGGAAGGCTTCATGGTAAGTGAATCGATCATATTATCTCCTTCGTCACTCCCCTTAAGATCATATAAGTCAACGAGAGGATCTTGATTTGAATTGCTAAGATTCAGCATCTCCTGAAGACAGTTCAATTAATTTTGAAAATCCATGTTTTATTGTTCTTGAATTATGTTGAACTGTTCTTGAGTTTTGTTGAATTATGTATCAGATTCGATCATATATGTAATCAAATCTGCTTGAGTTATCTCGCTTAGGGGGAGTGTCTGAGGGGGTGTAAACTATGAAGGTTGGTCTAAATAAGGAAAGTCATAATTGTTACAAGGATTAAGCTCATAGACAAGCAGGTTCCTGGTTTGACAATCAAAGCTATAATGGGGACCTCCACGGACCTCACAACAGTCGAACTGTTATGGCTGACTCGGAGAAAAGAATGGAGGTTGGTTATAACCAAAGTTGATTTGTGTATTTGTAACCGGCCCTTAGGGCATTTAACACATCAATTCATTTAATTTTGTGTTAAGGTTACAAATGTGGTTATTGGTTTAAGTCTTGGTAAGTCTAGGTATTTTCGGGATATGTTCAAATGTATTTTATTCTGAAACGTAACCCTTTTACGTGACCAATAAAAATAGAATACGCCAGGTACATAATTATCTTCCTAATAATTATATATTACTTGATTGAGGCAAACCTTAATTTATTTGATGACCGTTTACATTCATTGATTATTTTTAGTCTACGCAATTTAGCTTAAAAGTAAACATTAAAAGTAAACGCGTATCGGACTAAAATAATTTGTGATCACTAATAAAGTCGTACAATGACATGTAAATGAGAAATGTTACATAAATGAAATAAGAAGATATAGGAGAATATTTTTATATTTTTATAAAGATAATAAAAATAAAAAATAAAAATAAAAATATTTTTTGAATTTTTAATATTTATATAAAATAAAAATAAAATAGAAAATATTTTTAGATTTTTATAATTTTTTTTTTAAAATACGAAAATAAACTTTCCGAAGAAAGGATCTTCAAGGCATCAACTAAGAAACAAAACGTGAAAATCGTGCAACTCTCCCCGACAGCGGCACCATTTTGATAATCGTATAAATACGTACTAGCCGTAAGTATATAATATTAAGTATCCTATTAGAAATAAGAATCACTTTAGAAAAAGTAATAATTAAATCTTATGCGGAGTCGTATCCCAACGAGAATTGAATTTGAAAATCACGAAAATGCTTCCAGTTTAATGCTTGAATATCTTTTAATTTTTGGATTTTAATTAAAACTAAATATAGCGATAAACTAGATTATACTAAATATTAAGCACGCTAATAAGATGAAGAATATATAAAGAAAAATATGCTTGTCAAGTAAAAGTGAATAGATTCTTATGTGTGAAGTTTTAAATCTTAATGATGAATTAATATCCGTCTAAATAATCATTTCCTCAAAAAGTTGGCTTAATATTGAAAACAACTTTCTATCAAGATATTAATTACTAGTTTAATGCCTACTTAATCATACGACTTTTGCCCATTCAACTAAATAAAACACTAAACTAAATAATCTTTGCAAATTATTAATCACTAGTCACTTATTAAATTCTACACTTAAGTCACTAATCACAAACACTTGACAAGCATATATAAGTCTACTCGCTAAACATGGCAACTAAAATAACAATAATAAGCATAACAATAAAACACATTTTAAGCAAATTTTACTACAACTAATAATATGGAAATGAGTAAGAGAGTAGAACCCGATAGAAGCGTCGAAAACAAAGTAACCACTCGATTTAATTAAACTATCAAAATACTTATGTTTAGATGCTTAAAGCATTAAACTCGAGATATTTAGCTAGCTTAATAGACCCTTAAGCTCCACGCCATACGAGTTGAACTGAAATCACGAAGACACAAACGATAAGACAAACAAGGATTAAGCAAAATGATAGGATTATGCTACTTTATTTTATTTATCCGAAAAGCTTTTAAGTAAAATTAGAACAATCCACTTTATAACAAATATTAATAAGCTAGATAAAACTTCTTATCTACTAAATTAGTATAGCAAACAGTAGCCATTTAACCCAACCGAAACATAAAACAAATTCGAAAACAGTAAGGTGTTGTTTGTTTCATTAAGATGTTTTGGGTCTGAATCTGACTACCACATCTTACTGGTAAGAGGTAGTCATAATGTCTGAATCTGAATGAAAAAATGTTGTTTGTTTTTTCAAAATTGTCTTAATGATCTATTTTTTAGAGTATATATCAAACAATAATAATACGATGAATAAATAACTTGTATAAACATGAAACAAAATATTATTATCATATATTTAACACAACAATAAACCATTAAATTGATTATCTTAATACATATTCTAAATTTTAACATAGTAAAAACTATTACACGAACTTTCTTAAAATAATATATAAGTTTAATGTAATGAAGACAATCAAGTAACTTATCTAAAACCAAATAATTCAAGACCTTGCTTGCATTATTTGTAGTGCGATGTCATCTCGTAAGTTAATCATATATTGTTGATCGGCTTCACTCCTAATAGGTTGAGCAACTTCAACATCACCATAGTTGTCATCACGTACATTTTCATTAACATGTATGTCACTTTGATGGTATTGAGCAAAAAAAAATCATCGCTTAAACCCTCCTTTCGTATAAAATTATGGATTACAAAACATGCAATAGTAATATCTCTTTGTTTAACCAAAGGAAAATTGGGCATACTCTTCAATATTGGAAAACGTGCTTTTAAGACACCAAATGCACGCTAGATTATGTTTCGATGTTTTGCATGAGCGTGATTTAATTTTTCTTTACTCGTCATTGCACATTTCCGACGAAAGTCTCCTAACCAATACCTAACATTGCGATATGGAGCCATAAACCCACGTGTATGCCTATAGGCAGCATCACACAGATAATATTTATTTGGAAAAAAAAATAATTTTTGTATATTTTCATATCTACGTTCTCATATATGGGGTATATCATAATTTTAAACTTAAATACCTAAAGGGGGAATTGGAAACTCGTATATTGGATCATCTAAAGCTTCATTAAGTATTCTCGCGTCGTGTGCCTACCTTCCCATCTGGAGACAATATAGGTAAAGATCATGTTGAAGTCACAAATGGCTAAAACATTCTAATAACAGTCACCTCTTCCTCTTGCTCTGTATACATTCTGTTTATGAGACGGAACAGAAGCATGTATAAGAGTTCCATCAAGGGCACCAACAACTCCCTAATTTGGAACAACAAATTATTTAAATACAATAAAATCAAGAGACATGTTAGTAATAAATTTGACGGTTACCTTAAACATTTGACGTTCCCTTCTATTATTTTCTGGAATGTTCGGATTTGGATTAAATGTTGTCGGCCTTATAACCTCTTCAGAAAATACCAACATCTTATCTAATACTTCGTGAAAGCAATTATGAATAGTTTCCTTCGAGTGTTGAAACCTACGCTTCATAACAGAAAATCGTTCATTGTGACCAATTATCATAAGAAAGATAAACATCTTCTCCTCAACCGATATATGCTTACTATCTCTTAACCAATTCTTTTCTTTAAAATGATTGCATAGTCGAACAAACGAGTCACGAGACATCCGTATCAACTCCGTACATTGTAAATTATTTCCTTGCAAAAGCTCTTGAGTATATTGATGCCCGGACATTGTTGATGTATTATCCCTTTTACGTTTCCTTACACTTCGCC
This sequence comes from Tanacetum coccineum, assembly GCA_026074375.1. Lineage (NCBI taxonomy): Eukaryota > Viridiplantae > Streptophyta > Magnoliopsida > Asterales > Asteraceae > Tanacetum > Tanacetum coccineum. The sequence continues at coordinate 15,737 of BQNB010114134.1, forward strand.
GAAAATATTTAAAATAAAAATAAATAATATAGATTAATGCAAGTTTTTTCGTAGCATCCATTTAACCTGTAAAAACAATACACACCAAATGGGTTTAATATTATTACCAAATAAAAACAAGCGCCATATAATTAAATATCACAACCAAATAACAATACACCAAACAGTTTAACATCGTAAAGTACCAAACAAAACAAACATCAAATAGTTCAACAAAGTACCAAATACGACAAACTCCTAATAGTTCAACAAAGTACCAAATACAAGAAACTCTTAATAGTTCAACAAAGTACCAAATACGACAAACTACTAATAGTTCAACAAAGTACCAAATATGACAAACCTAATAATTAAAAAACCCATTTGACGTGTCATCATTTTCCACACCCATATTCTTTAAGACATTTGTATAGTTGACGAAATAACATCCCATGCCCCTTGTAGCTCTTTGACGACAAAAGATACCAGTCGCCACCAAATAAACAAGAGCGTTGGGTTCTAACCTCATGCCTTCAACTCTCATGACACTCATCCATAGAAAGGTGGTATGGTGGCTTTAAAATAGACATACCTTTTACTTCAATAAAACAGCTAAATGACCAAAAATGGACTTAAAAATGCCCAAATATATGCTTGTTTTTGTATTTACATGTGTAGTTAACGATATTCACAAAAGACAGAAAAAAAACAAGGCAAAAATAACCAAATACGACAAACTACTAATAGTTCAACAAAGTACCAAATATGACAAACCTAATAATTAAAAAACCCATTTGACGTGTCATCATTTCAATCCATTTCTTTAAGACATTTGGTATTGACGGTAATAACATCCATGCCTCCTTGTAGCTCTTTGACTGACAAAAGATACCAGTCGCCACCAAATAAACTAGATCATTGGGTTCTAACCTCATGCTCTTCAACTTCTCATGACACTCATCCATAGTAGGTGGTATGTGCTTAAATACACATACCTTTTACTCAATAAAACGAGCTTAAATGACCAAAAATGGACTTAAAATGCCAAATATATGCTTGTTTTGTGTATTTACTGTGCAGGTAACGAATATTCACAAAAAGACAAAAACGAGGCAAAAATAGGACAAAACCGAGCACGGGATTGGAAAGAGCATGGAAAACCAAAGCCGAAAGCATATGCATCTTAATGGGCCAAGTCAGTCAATTATGCCATCTATACTAAGCCTTTTATATCAAAAGCCAACAAAAAAAGCCCAAAACCTAAAATACACCAAATCGGCCCAACATAAGCCCAAGTCCAACACCCTAACAGCCTTAACCATAACCTTGTTACAATCAATTACACCAGAGGTCCCTGGATTTTACACAGTTAGTCCTTAGGGACAAACACGGTTAGTCCTCAATAAATAACACCAACAGTCCTTAACCCTAACACCCGTTATCTCTTTAACCCTAAGTTTGAAATATACTAAAATAAGCCCGAAAAAGGCGGGAAACCCTAAAACAGGGCAAACCCACCCCTTCCATTGCTTCAAACGAGCCCAGACCTTTCTCCAAGGCTCTCATATGCTCTCTGACACACTCCCAGCCCACGTGGCAGCTTCCTATTGGGCTAAGAAGACAAAAATGGATGCGTACAAGAGAAAGGGAAAGTCAATGAAGATAAATATGAGTTTTAATGGTGATTGGTCAATAATTTAAACTTTTCATAGGTGAATATGGAATGATTGGAAGGTAATTGAAGACTCCAGGTTGTTATCACCTCACGAGATACACAAGACCTCCCTATAAAAAAAGGGAGGATTTCAAGCAGACAGGGCATCTAGTTTTTTTTAGTCTAGCTTATTGCTTATCTACAGCTTTTTATGCTTTTTGTCTTTTAATTATTGTCATTCAACTCTTCACGTATTGTAACTCAAGTTTTATTCAATAAAAAAACCAAGTTTTGTTTTTCTTTCCAATACTGTTCCATGAATTGTGAGCTTCTTGGATGATAAGCCAATCAGGGATGGGCTTATGGTGCTCAATAGCATGAGCTTATAAGCTTTTCATAAGCTCTTAAATCCCTGATTAAAAGCAAGGATTAAGGTGTGTTCCATTTTCTATTCAAAAAGGCTTATTCTATCATTTTCTGTTTTAGCTTATTGGAATTGCTTATTACTGCTTATTTAGTGCTTAATGTTGGTTAATGTTGCTTATTATTGCTTAATATAGTCTGTTTATGATTTAGAAGTCATTAGTCTTTATTTTGATATTAAACTGTCAAGTTTAGCTTAAACCAGCTTATTGTGTTAGCTTATCATTAAGTGCTTATCAGATGTTGGACTTTGCTAATTAAGTTTCAATATTGATAGTTTTTAATCTGTCATTAAAAATCCTAGCTTAAATTACGCTTTTGTAGTTTAAAAATTAAAATTCAAATCTTAAAGGGGTGTTTGGTTTAAGAGCCAAAATGGGTCAAAAATAGTACAAAACTGTTTAGGGTCATAATTCTAATTGTGTCCAATAAACCAAACAGTTTAGTGATAAGTCATTTAGACTTAAATAAGCCATACTGTCTTTTTTTTGCTTTTTCCTGACTTATTAATAAGTTTTATAAAAAGTCCTTTTTTAAAAGTTGCTTATTTTCTTGTGCTTTTTAAGTTTTAGCAAAAAGTTTTCAAAAATAAAAAAAGGAAATTAAAAAGGCTAGGTCCAAGTTTGAACCTGAGACCTCTCCCTCAATACACACAACACTTAACACCACTCTCTACTGCCAACACGCCCTTGGGACTTTTTCAATATATGTTTGCAAAATTTATTATATAAGGGGTATTGGTAGTTTAAGCTTACAACTTATATAAGCTTGTTTATAGCTTATTCGTTATGCCATCTTTCCAGTTAGCATTTTTCTTAGATTCCTCATTATTCAAAGTACTTTTCCTGAATTTTTCAGATTTTTCATAATTACTTTACTATTTTTTATATTTAATTTAGATTAAAACTGTATTTAATTCATAATAAATTAAATAAAAGTCAAAAAAATATAATTTTCTTTTCTAAAAATTTCTTTTATGATTTAGAACTCTTAAAAATTAAATTTGCTTTTCTAGGGTTAAAATTTAAAGTTTTAGGTTTTTAAGGTTCGTTATTTAAATCTCGTTAACGTTTTTCGTCCTTAATTTGTGTTTGCTTTAATTGTTGCTTTTCTTTGCTTGGTTTTTGCATTTATATTTGTAGAATTAGAAACAAAATCAAAAATCTTAATCTATTCAAAATCCCGATTACAAACGTCAACTCAAAGTTCAATTTCAACTTCACAGGCTCGTCAGAGAACAAAAACGACTCGGGAAAACGACTTATAAGGGGTTACTTCGCCAATTGATACTTCCTGAATTATATTTATTCATGAGTTGGTTTTTGGCTGATTCACCCTATCCATTATATATAAATTATATATATATATATATATATGTATATATATATATTATATATATATATAAATATATATATCAAATTATATATATACTATATCTATATATATATATACTCAATTGACTAACAATCACTATTGACTCGATCAATTTTTAGCGCCGCTGCCGGGGAGGCTATGTTACAAATTTCAAGTTATCGTTTGAAGATTATTTTTTGAAGATCCTTTCCCGGAAGTTATTCTTGTTTTTGTGAATATTTTCATATATAAAAAAATACAAAAATAGTATAAAGTAATCAAAAATCCAAAAAAAAAACCAACAAAAGAAATCCAGTTGTCAATTGTTAAATCAGCTCACCTTTAGGATTACAAAATATAAGAGGGGTATAAGGAGGGTTGATCCAATGAACTTCGACCCGAAAGGAGAAAGTTTCTAATAGCTTCGCGCTTTCCCGCTCCTCCGCTCCTTTGCAAGTTTTTCTAAAGAGCTACCGTGGGCAATTTGACTTCCGGTTACCAAAAATATTGTGTTTGTTTTTAATTAAAAAAAATCAAAAATATTCTTCTTTATCTCCCAACTGTTTAATTCTCATGGAATCATCAGTCCAATTCATCTATGTCTTCTGTGGAAGTCTGAGTGATGAATATAGATGTCCATGTTCTACCTGTAAGTTATGTGGGAACGACGCTCATTATGGTTACGATTGTCCATCACAAGTTCCGTTTGTTTACAATCAGGACCCGTGTTTCAATTAAAACCTTTATAATTTTCCATAAACTTCACCAAGTTTTCCATAGCAATATCTTTGTTGTAAAACTACGGGGGTCCTCATGCTACTTTTCAGTGTCAACCGATGAACCAAAGTTTCTATAATTCTAATTCTCCCGGTTTTGACCAAATCCAACCCTCGTAGTATTCCGTCATTCATCAATCTCCTCAAGAAACAGATATGGAAATGTTGCAAGCTAGAGAAGATCTCATGGAAGCTATACAAGTTTTTTTGAAGAAGTATGATCATATACCTCCTAAAGAAAAGTGCATGGCTTTATTGCTAGCTGAGGAGAGATTTCTTAAAGTTAAGCAAGCTTTTGAAGAAGAGCAAAATCAACCGGAGATTATTTAAGAATTGCTACTTCAACTTTCATGATTTGCAACGTCTTGATGAAATTCAACCAAAGCAAGCAGAAGAAAAGGGGATAATTAAGCAAGTTTAGAAAAAACAAGAAGAAAAGAGTATTGCAGAATTGCTAGCAGAAGAGCAGGCAGCTACAATTAACTCTTTATATCAAAATCCCGATCTCCTATAAAGCTTCATTTACCAGGATGATGACAACGACGATGACGATTACGACGAGGAGAGTATACTTTCTATGAATACGGATATGTTTGAAACTCCTTCGCCTGATGCAATCACGACTTCTTCCCCGATTGAAGAGCCTAAAGACTCTCTTATAATGGAGGATGAGGATATTAACACTATTCATGAAAAGGAATCGGACGAAGAAAATGAGTTTAGTGTTGAGAACCTTTTCCATATCCTAAGTGAGTCCAAGGTTACTTTCGATAATGAAAGTGAGTGTGATTTGCCAGTTTTTGACGATTCCCCTCTTGATGTTTTTAAAGATAATTGTGTGCTTTTCTCTAAACCTCTTTTTGATTCTTATGGTGATACTACCTCTAGTGAATATTCTAGTGATAACGAGTCAATTCTGGAAGAGGACGTTTTCTCAAACCTTCCTTCTGAATTTGACGAAGAATCCATTTCTAGCGACGTAAATCTAATTTATGATGAGGTGTTAGAAGATATTGATGGCACAAACTATCTCATTGATTCTATTATCGATTTTTCTCCTAAGATTGATCCTTTTCTCGAGGAGTTCGCCGGTGAACTCGCTCTTATCAATCCAATTCGACCGGGAATTGCTGGAGCCGACTCTGATCCAGAGTGTGAAAACTAGAAGGGGGGTTGAGTAGTTTACCGCTTTTTAATTAAAGGTTTTGAAGTGTTTGTAAAAAATTTAGATTTGAATTTATGTGAACTCAACACTTGCATAATATGAACAATATATTTATCTAAATAATTGATATGATAGTATGAGGAGATAATGTAAGACAAGAGATAAGAGTAAGAACAATCAAACCAAAACGCGAGGATTTAGAGTGGTTTGTTAACGAAGCACCTCTTCACCCTACTCCACTCCTCGAGCACCTAACTTGAGAGTTTTCTTCACTATGTCAACAAGCTCCCTTATGGCGAAGAAAACCGTACACAACGTTGCTTACACCAATTTACGACACAAATCTAAATGTCGAGTTCTAATCTTAGCTAGAACCAATGTATCACAACACAACTTCACGACTTCACAACTTCAAGACTTCCTCACAACTTCACGACTTCACTTCACCACACTACTTATGCCACAACTAACTAACACTACTTGGTAAGATCACCACGATCTATCTATACTTATAAAGATCGCTAAGATCTAGCTACTACACATAAATAAAAGATATATAAAAGATTTACAAGTTATGATATGGATGCAATAAGATTGCAACAACACACAAAGGTGTAATACTTCTTCACTTGAGGATGGAAGTATTCTTCTCTTGCACTTAAGGAATTGAGCTTGGATCACTTGGAAACAAAGCTTTATGATTAAATGATCAAAGGATTTTAATGA
>BQNB010114135.1:0-21812 GCA_026074375.1 Tanacetum coccineum
CAAACTGTCACTATCCTTGATATCAGCCGCGAAACAAAATGCCACATCCATCACGATATTTTGAATTACCTAAAACCTCAACAGAGGAGATGATGAGAGAGTGGATGGCTAGTCAGATTGAAGCCAATGAACATATGAAGAATCACGTTGGTTGAATTAGAACGTCAAATGGATCAAGGATTAAGAAACCACCAAGCGATAATCCAAAACTTAAAGAGGAAAATCTTGCGTACTGAATCCCTTTCTTGTATCACAAATACCAAACCGAGATATGAATTCGTCTACAAATCACCCTCAATCCGAAACGAGAATGATAAGGGTGATGTCAAAGCTATCGAGGAGGATGAAATCAAGCCTTTTCAAACCATGTCAAACCTGAACCCAATATGTCTAACTCGCCAACCGTATTACCTTTTCTTAAGGGTTGCACCATGAATATCCCATACACGAATGCGAAGACGTTTACAGACGATGTGTTGTCAAATCGTATTGGTGACAAGGAGTTAAAATCAATCGATGGTATTGAAAATGGAAGGATGACAAAGAAGGAAATTAAGAAAGATGACGTGGGACTACCAAAAGAACCTAACCAAGAATGGAAGCTGAGTGAGAAATTGGTTCCTTACAATGAAAACGTTTATCACTGCCTATGGCACCCGACTGAAATTCCCCATTTGAACCGTATCATCAAAGAATATTAAATCTTGGGGAAGAGTTTAGCTAATGGCTCAGAAATAAATTAAGCGCTTCTCGGGAGGCAACCTGAGGTTTTAATTGTTTGTGTGTTTTAATTTCTGTTTTGAATAAATATGTACACCCTTTAAGAAATATGTTTTTCGGCTTGTCAAATCGTAAGTGTGAGGGTGTTACATGCTCGTAATATATTATTGCTTGCATTTTGTTTGTTTCTTTGTTTGTATGTTTTGTTTTGTGTGAATAATTGTTGCAGGTAATGGAGGAGGATGCTTGGAGGTGAAATCGATTGATCTCACACGCTTTTGCTAGCCTTTGCGTAGCATTTATCATATGGAGTTCGATCGTGATTTATCATGCTCGGATGTCTGGTTTTCTCTTACTCTTATTTCCCTATTTTTATACTTTGTTTCATTTTGTCGCATTGAGGGCAATGCTAAACTTAAGTGTGGGGAGAGTAAATTGGGAAAACGAGACTCATTTTTAAAATTTTCATATTTTTGGGCTAATTTAAAAAAAATTGTATACTTGTTTGCCCTTGTGATCTAGTTGTTCTAACGCTTTTAGGATAATATATTAGAATAACTTGATCAATCCACTGGTAAAATTCGATAAATTTTGAAAAATTTGAGATGTGTCCCGGTTAATATTGCAATCCGTTTTAGGATCGATAACATTTGCTAGCACATATTATAGTCCTTTCCACTAAGTTGTGAGGATTTGAGCCTACTTCATATATAGCATACATCTTTTATGCTCGATATTTTTGCTATGAGTGTGCCGGTGATTGTATTTATTCTAGAACTTGTGCTTGTAAATCATTACGAATTCCACAGTGAGATCACATTTGTGTGATATAAGTATATATGCGTGATAAAAAGGTACCTTAGGAATAAAACCAAATGGCCTTCCGTTTACATCTAATGATATTTAGCTAGCCACATCGGCTAGTTAACCACTCATATGGATCCATTTGTTAGCACTCACTTTTAGTGTTAGATACCTTTAGATCACATGTTGAGCCACCTCATTCGTTTGATAAAATCCAGAAAAAGTAAAAAAATATTATACACTTTAAACCTTAGCCTAACCCTTTGTCGAAGTCTAATTGGTTGGTTACTAGTTGCTTGGTATGATGAATTGTTTTTGATGATTATTTGTTAGCCACACTTCGCCATTTGTGTGTACCATTCCGACAAAAATGAAGATTGATCACCTTTATGTTTTGTATTTTTGTGGTGTATATTTATGCGAAGTGTGGGAGAGATGTGATGTATGAAAAAAGGAAAAAAATGAACAAGTCATCGAAAAAAGAGAAAAAAAGAAAAAAAGTGATGTCAATTATAGCCAATGTGCTACATATTTATGAAGATGAAGGAGGATGAAGTATTTGAGATATCGATTAGCCAATGTGCTAAGACGTGATATATTTATGGTGATCGATATGTAAAGGAGGAATAAATTAGTAACTATAATCATTTACGGGTTTGTGGTTCGTTCGGTGACTAGCAACATGGGTATTAGACTTTTGACTTATATGTTATCGTAATACACCCTCTCATAAAATTTTCCCATGCCTTATCCATACCCTTTATTAACCCGTAGCCTATACATTACAACCTAATAAAAGAGGTCTTTTGATGTGTACACTTGGTGCTTACGCCCCATCGAATTTTTTTGTTTCTTATACAAGCCTATGGTAATGAATTTGGTCACGACTGAGCTATGAGTGTGATTTCTCTTAGATACTTCATCACTAAAATAAATAAACGAGTGTTGAGTGAGTTATACTTTATTCCTTTTTCATGAGGTGCTTAGAAATGTTAATCAAGCAAGAAAACCTTTTGGTATTGTCAAACATCTTGGTTTTTCACCAGAAGCTTAAAACGATAAATCGTATCTCGTACTAGTACTTGGTAGATTTGCATCGAATTTTTCTAATCATTCTCTTGTACTATGTGGAATTTATTTTTCTTTAATTCTAGATTTTCTTGAGGGCAAGCAAAGTTCAAGCATGGGGGAATTTGATAACGCTCAAATTGAGTATGTTTTTAGTAGTGTTATCCGTACTTTTGTATATGTTATTTGGCTATTTTTATATGCTTTTGTTACTTAATTGTACCAAAGTGTGTTTCCAAGTCTATTTGTAGCCAAGTACAGGAAAACAAGGAAAAAGAACGAAAAAGAAGTAAAAACATACAAGTACGAAGAATCCCTCATTAAGATCAAGCTCGAAAAACATTTCAAGAGCAAAAGAGTCAATCACTCAAGCTTTCAAGTCCCAAGATAAAGTTAAAATGAAGTTTTGTTGAAGAATAAAGACCCTCGGCCAGTCACAATTAAATCAGGAAACTTAAACAAAGAATTAAGAAAAGTGCATGTTAAGACGAGAGGAGCATCCGTCCGGCTGGATGCAATTACCAGGAGCAGCCGCCCGGCTTTGGAGGAGCCGCCCGGGTGGAATTTCGTCATCTTCTCTAAGTTATTCTTAAAGCTCCATAAACGATCAAGAAGGATCTAGAATCTTTTCCCTGGCATTTTACAACCCTTAGCCTCTAAGAAAACCGTTTAATACCCCAAGGGCTTGGCACTAGTATAAATAGACCCCTTGACCATTGTTTTCACACACATCTCAACATCATTCTCTCTTCTCATCATCAAAAGTTCTCCTTACACCATAAAGACGAATTTCCACCACCATTATCACTCCCAAAAGACCTCAAAACCTCTGCCATTTCCAGAAGTTGTGCTCAAGAACATCAAGGAAGGTGTAGGGTATCATTTTTCGGCTTGGTAGAACTTGTAGTCAATTGGAGGCTTAAAGGTTGCTCCAAACCTTTATCTTTACTCATTGTAATCATACTTAGGTTAACTCTTTTAATTTCCAAAATGTTTATGCTTGTTGAACCTTTGTGTTTTGTTGAAATAATCATGGAATAGTTTTGTTTTACTTGTTTGGAATGATGTAAACATAGATATGGAGTGTTTGGTATTTTACAATATAGAATTATGGTTTTGCTTATGAGTTTGGTTGATTTGATATGTATCTAAATAACTTGTTGGTAAATCATAACCGGATCTATAGGTCAAAAGAATTTCTTGTTGTGATTTGTTCCAAATTATTGGCGCGCAAATATGTTTGGTATTTCATAATTGACAAGTATGAATATACAAGTTAAATGGATTCATAAAGGTTTAATCTAGAGTATAGGTCGAAAGGGCTTTAATGTACAAATCGGTAAAATAATACTTCTCACAAATGGCTTGTAATGAATCGGTTTATAATAATGATCATAGGTCGAAAGGGTTCGTTAATCTAAACCGTGATATATGCAATTGCATGATATGACCATTTGATTGGAATTGTGTACTTATGATTTTGTGTGCTATTACTAAAGTTCTACCCAAAACATCCATACACTCTATTGATATGAATACTAGTTTCAAACATGTAGTTTTAGTTACATTGATTTCATTCTCGTTGAATTTGCATCATTATACTCTTCGCGTTATTTGTTGCTTATATGGTATTATGAGACGTGACATCCATTTTACCACTTTCGTGTTACTTGTTACATAGATTCTTCACAACAAAAAACACCTAAATCCTAGTGAACGACCTTGGCTTACCAACCAATACTAGCTACATACGGAAGGGTCATACTTGCCCGTGGGTTCTTAGATTTATCCGGTAATCCTTGTTATAAATTTAAAACTAGTAGTAGCGAGACACATCAGTTCCTTAGGCCAGCTGGTATGTCACTTATGTTTTTCGTGCACAACGAAGTTTACCATCAGTGACATATCAAGTGGTTTGATACATGTTTCATATGAAAGTTTGTTGCTATATTATGTTTTGCTGGATGTTGTTGGCATTTGTGTAATAAAATTTACAGCACATATGATGCGTGTTGGCAACGCAATCTACAATATCTGCAGCAACAACAAATGTCTTTTTTATAGAGAGGCGATGATGATTTTGAAAAAGTTTGCATACAGCTTTGATGCGTTATATGTAGGCAGGGCAACATGAATTGCTTGCAGCCACAATTATCGAATCAAGTATTATCCATTGATTACTTACCTGAGCCTTAGTCTTATGTGTGTTTGTTTTAGTATTTCGTATATCATGTTTTACCTCACATCAAGATGACCGAACAAATAGAAACTCAACAACAAGAGATAATGTTCATGGGATGTTGTTCGTTGTTTATGCAGAATCGAATGCTCCTATAACCTCAATGTTTTTCTGAGAAATTCCAAGTTAGTATGGGCAGCTGATTCTACAGAAATACCTGACAACAGGTTATGAAAGAAAGTCGATTGATTTATGTTGTTTGTTATTAGAATTTCTATACTCTCTATGCTAGTACGCCATGGTCGTGATAATTGTTTGTCACTGTCATGCTTGCCGACATTAAACAGATTCCTTCTAATTGGGCATACGCGAGAGTGACAAAACCCTTATCATGTAGTTGGCTATCACGCTGCATTTGCTGATCATTATTTACGTCTGATGTTTGACCAATTGCATGTTACCTTGACGTGGCGATGATGAATGTGAGTGGTTTTAATAAAAATCGTAAAAGTCTATGACTTGGCAAGGTAGCATGTTAGGTATGCAACCATGATCGACATACACTTTTTCAGAACCCCAAGCTCTGCTCCGAGCCAATTAACCTTATTGGTCTATCAATTGCTAGATCGTGTTGGGTACCACCCAGCCGTATCTTGGCATGGCATCATTATATTATGTCTGCAGCCATGACGGGTAAAGTGCCACTTTTACTTTGGAGATTAATGTCAAAAAATTAGCTTACATGTCCGTCTCTATTGACCACCCTTGCATCTATGTCGGGTTTCAACAACAACGATTTCAAGAGTAAAATTATATCTCTTTGGGTGTTAACTGCTCACATGAACGCATGAATGATCTTTCGAGTGTGATAGGGTCCTCCTCTCATTGAATTATAAGCTTAGCTTTGATTCATCAACATGAGAGTTTCATTTGTCATTCAATCGGGATAGTGTTCCGTAACTATCCCTTGTAAATCTTTGATTCATTTCTAATAAGATGTTGAAAAGTACAAATAATGTTATTAGTTGTCATTTGGGTATTGTGTAAAACTTACGTTTTAATCTTCCCTAACGTAATCTTGTTTTACCTAAATTTCGGGACCAACACTTATGTGATATATGTGTTCTATAATTGAGCATTGGTTGGGTTGCTTACCCGGTGTGCCTAATTATATGCCTAAATCTACGTGTCAGCATCCTGTTGGGGACAGGAAGACCCGCTTATTCACAAACCAATAATGTATCGTCACATCTATTAGGCAAATAAGATGTCTCATTTTTTAAGCTTCCTAATAATTTTCCTTTTATAATATATCTTGGTTTTCCTATAAAAAGAGGGTCGCTAAAATCGATCTATGTTTTTAACATATCTTTCTTTCCTTAATAATAGAAGACTATATATTTTTATTAATGTATTGATGTGGATTTAGTGTTTTGGGATACAAGTTATTCTACATAACTGTTGAATGCTACATATTGAGTGATTTATCTGGACTATTTATTTCTTTTTATTAAAAAGACAAGATTTAAGATAAAAAATAGAATGACTGAAAGTGTAATTTTATTCAAAACTCACCCACCACTCCCTCATTATATGTATAGGTTGCAAATCTTGTTCAAATTTCATTTAATGGGCGTTTTTTGGCAATTTTGTACGTTTTTATACGCTTTTTGTCCATTTTCATACGTTTTCGTCTGTTTTCATATGTTTTCGTCCGTTTTTATTCCTTTTTCATCTGTTTTCATACGTTTTTATCCGTTGTTATACGTTTTCGACCGTTTTCATACGCTTGCGTCCGTTTTCATATGTATTTGTCCGTTTGCATATGTTTTTATACGTTTTCGTCCGTTTTTATATGTTTTCATGCGTTTTCATACGTTTTCATTCATACATTTTTGTCCATTTTCGTATGTTTTGTCCGTTTTTATTCGTTTTAGTTTTCATATGTTTTCGTTCGTTTTCATACGTTTTCGTCCGATTTCACACGTTTTTGTTCGTTTTCATACGTTTTCGTCAGTTTTAATACGTTTTCGTCCTTGTTTATATGTTTTCTTATGTTTCATATGTTTTTAGATGTTTTTGGCCATTCTCAGACAAAAACGTCTGTTTTCATACGTTTTCGTTCGTTTTTGTACGTTTTCGTCCGTTTTTGTATGTTTTCGTCCGTTTTCATACGTCTTCGTGAGTTTTCTTACGTTTTCATACGTTTTTGTCTGTTTTCACACGTTTTAGTTTGTCTCCTTACGTTTTATACGTTTTCCTCCGTTTTCATACGTTTTCATCTGTTTTCATACATTTTCGTACAATTACGTACAAAAACGTTTTGCTATTAGAGAATCACTAGACGAGTACCCGTGCATAGCAACATGATTTTCTAGCGGCAAATAGCTTATTTGCGATATTGTGGTTAAGTGTTTGGTTTAACGTTTATACATAAAACGTGACAAGTATAATTGTTTGTCACATCAAAATCTCGTTGCTATGCATGGGTACTCGTCAAGTATAATTAAAACGCCATAAGAAGCTTTTATTGATGATTTTTTTAATAATTTCCAAACGCTCATGTATGTTTTAAAATGCCCCATCAAACTTAAATTCGAAATGATTCCATGATATATTATAAAGGTAAAGTGATTATCATTAAATGCATTCTACAATTTGCTCTACATAAGAGATATAACAAACAATTTCAAATCGAAGAATTCAAAAACTCGTGATAGTTTTCAAACTTGCTAAATATAATCTTAAATGGCTTTATTAGTGAGTTGTAGCAATTAATGGAATTAAAGATTGGTAGCATGCACAATAAGAATCGGGTCGTGAGATATAACCAAGCCATAGCTAAGGCACTCGAAGCTATATTTATAAAATGCAAACTGGCTTTCTGACTAATCTTCCACTTATTGTAATAACTTTTAAGTCACACCTACCGACCAACCCTCATCTCATAGTCATTTTTTAATCTATGAGAACTCATAACCAACCATCATCGTAATAACTCGCAAGTCACAACTCACAACTAATCTCCCCATTGTAATATTTTGCAATTTATATATACATATTAACAAATATATCTAAAATGAGTAACATATATAACAAGTTTTTGAAACTCGCGCTTCGCTGCGGCAGGTTTTGTTTATTATGTTTTGGTTTATAGGATCCTTGTGACAGCCTATTAATATCATTTATAGATAAGTCCACACTATAAATCTTTGTACGCATAAACCTCCTCAATCAAGCTAAATATAATGTTTAACTTACATGATTCAAAATTGTCTAGCCTTCATAATTGTCTAACGAAGCTCGAAATATGCTTCTGCTACAATTTTACCATAGTGTATTCATTTAGAGAGAGCTTGCATGGTAAAGATCTCATTTTTAGTCTTCGAGTCTTTCGGTATGTAAACGTATTAAATTTTCATACATAAGAAAGAAAAATATCAAGATTTGCAAGGTCTAAATACAATACTTGCAACCAAATGGTGTCACAGGCTGCTTATAGCTAGCACCCAACATCAAATCTCTTTCATTCACCCCAAAACATTTAAACACTATCTTATAAAACATACACAAACTGTAAAACCAACAACAATAATATGACATCTTGTCTTAGCTTCTTTCATTATAAGGTTTGTCCCCTCGCGGATTCTAGCATCTCGTCACAATTTATCGACATGGATGATGAGACTACGGTCCACTTTTGGGGTCCCCGGACACTTCTTTGTCTAAAACTAGTGATACGGTTGTTTCAAATGAGCCACATGAACTTTTGTTGCGCAGTGCAAAGTTTAGTTGAAATTCTGATTTTTTAAAACAAACTTCCTAAAAAAATGTGTTACATGTTCACGTTTAGTTAGTCAATTTTATTGTAGAAAAAAAACATAATAAAGATGATCATTTTTTTCTTCAGTTTGCACTTCACTCATCAACAATTAAGGAGTATATATTTTGGGATTTTAAGTAGTGTTGGTGCAAATTTATTTGTCAAGTGACATTATTTCGGTAACATCGTTTATTTACCGATGCCATCGTTTATTTCGGTAACATCGTTAAAACCGAGTTTGAGTAGTTAAAGCATGTACCAACCCGTTCCAGATGAAACACAACCCAAACTGACCAACCCAATGCAAACGGATATGAGCTTGACCATTGTCACGACTAAAACATGTTAACGAAAAGAAACAGGAGATCTGACCTCGTGTAATTGCACAGGTTATGCAGCCTAGGAATATGGAAGACCTTGAATATCTTTTAATTTTTTGACTCGTGATTCTTCTCAATAAAGAAAATATAAAATCAAAGCTAAAACCTGAAGTTATAATTTTCAGTAAGAACCTCATATGAAGCTCCTCTTCCATAAACTTTAAACGTTGATCAAACCTAGACTTATCTTTAGCAGCTAGTAATCTTTAAGGGTGACCTGAATCCCGCTTGATCATTTATACATATAGAAAACCACTACACTTTTTCAAGGCATTATAGTCTCAATTTTCATAACTTCCATAGTCATGTTTGAAGGACCATAATAAGCTAATGATAAGATGTAATGTCGTACTTACTTAACCCGACCGACCTAACTCATTTTGACCCGATTAAAAAAAGGGGAAAATGATTCACATTGTTCAAATTTCAATCTTAGGAACAAACTTTGTTTTCATTTACAAACACCATCATAATTTATAAATAAAATATATATACCTTGCAAACTTAAGATATTATGTTCGTTACGTTCTCCATACACGATGCAGTCCATTTGTCGCCTACAGTAGAAAACCATACTGATTAAATATAAAGAATCGCAGACCTGATTTAACTTCTTTAATCTCCAGATAGTAATCGGTCAGAAAACTTGAAAGAACAAATAAAATTTGAATAACCTTATTTAAGTATTTTAAATCAAATCATAGTATGATATTGTTTTTTATTCGAGTTAATGATTTATTATGAGGAAAATGTTTTTCTACCCGCAATCTTTATAAAGATGTTAGGAAAGCAAGAGAGGATGATGATAACAGATTTGAATGCATAGACTGAAACCTGATCAGTGCGAATTTTGGAAAGCTTCTGCATCGCATTACTCCCTTTTGTTTGTTGTTGCAGTTCATATCGATGGCTCTCAATTTTACTATAAAATTTATCCAATGCACCATCAAACGTATCATATCTCACGTTCACCCTCAAGGTGAACTGATTTAACAGTTAGGGGACGAACTCATCACAAATCTGCAAAAGCATATAAAAGTTACAAAGTACGTCAGGACTAAATGTATACAAAGCTCACGTTATTACCAAAAAATAAACAAATACGGAGTAGTACATTATTGATGTTTTAGACTTTATCAAGCATCTAAGATTTGTTCTAACCGTTGCATATATTGTTTGCAAGTATAACATATATTTACATAAATCAAAGGGAACATCAAATAAATGATAAACCCGGTTATTAAATTGTATCTACAATCTCAATCATTTGGCCTTATCAGCTTATGAATTGTATAAGCTCATAGGCTCAAGTGGATAATCCCATACGACCACTATTATGAGCTTATCAAATTTTCGAAGCTCACAAAATGCGCTTAGATGAACACCCCTTTATATCTAAATTAGCATATAAGTAGGCGTCTCTACCTGCTTATTTTACCCCAGCATAAGCAAATAAGCATAGGCAATTAGGAATGTCCAAACATTCTACCTTTTTATCTGCTGACCCTCTTTGCCTAGAACCTAATTCCAATTCATGGCATCAACAATCAACATATTTACACTATTCTTTCAGCTCAAATTTGCTAAAGATCACATACTAATCTTAAACTATAAACATCAACTACTCGGCTTGTCTCAAAATCACAATTTCATGTTCATAACCACATATTAACACATCATATTTACATTTCATGAACAAAATCCCAACATATAAAACTAACTACTAAACTTGTACTTATTCTAACCTTTGTATCAATCCCGTTTCGATGCTTTGTTTTATTTGTTGTAGCAGAATCAGAATCTATTTTCCTCTTTCTGCACGCCTGTTTCAAAGTAACAATTAACATTAAAAACCCAAAAAAGAAAAACTTATTCCTATCACAATCTGAATACCTAGATTTTGATTTAACCAAATTCTCAGAAACAAAATAAACCCCAATTCAATATATGTAGATAATAAACACTTCAAGAAATCTTACCACAAAGCAAATTTTCTCAAGAGATTCATCAAACACATGGTAGGCACCAAATCCAAATACACTTTTCACGTAATCAAGAATAAACCCACTTCCTTATTCACCTTCAATATTTTCATTACCACAAACAAATACCCTTTTTCATATAGGTTCTCCACTGCCAACCCAAAATTCAAACCCCAGCTTATTTTTGTTCCTAATAAACCCGAAACACCCTTAAAACTGCTTATTTGTAACACTAAATCATAAATACAATCACATTAAAAATTAAAAGAAATACAACACAAATTAAAAAAATGACCTTGGAGGATATCGTCGGATGATTAGAAACCGCTGCCGGTGGTCGGGATATCACAATAAGTGACCTGCACACTCACAAAACCCACCACATAGATATCAAAGTAAGTAAATTTGTCAAAAGAAAAAAAAGAAGATCAAATAAATCTTCAAAACCCACCTATGTGTGAAAAGATTAAATGAAAAGATGAAGAAGATGGCGCTGGAATTTTTACTGTGTTTTTTTTTATGTATTAAGCTTTCTTCATTCTTGAGAGAGAGAAAAAAGGTAGGTGTGTGCCCTCTGTTTTTTATCTTGTGGACACCTGTTCACATTTGGATTAATGAGAAGGGATGATAGACATAGCTATTGACACTTGTTCTTTTTTTGGGATTACAGAGAAAGGATAAGAAAGACGGTATTTGTTAATTGTTATTTTTTTAATAATAAAGTACTGTTCATTCACATTAAAAAATATTAAAAGGCAGTTACTGTAGAAGATGTGAGGGTGAGCACTACCATAAATGTTATATTTATAAATTTGTTTACTATTGTATCAATCTAGCAAAAAAAACACATACAATAGCTTTCATTAATATTTCATTATAATGTAAGATACTTAATTATATACATAACTTTTGAGGCCCAAATCATGTGCACCAGTTTCCTCCTTGCACTACTCCATGAGCCGTCGTTAACATTACTTATACCAACACCGATCTCCTCTTCGGCTTCAAGCACTCAACCGTTTTAATCTCACCCGCTAGTCGTTTGAGCTACAAATACAAAAACAAAATAAGCAAAGCAAAAGTAAGTTACATCTTCTAGTTAGTTGTTGTTTTGGATTATAAATATAAAAAATAACTTGCAATGTAAATGTAAGTTGCATAAAAAATAACTTGTAATCCATAAGTGACAAAATACTAAATCAGTTGGTGTTGTTTTCTACTCTCTTTTCAGTCTAAGCACACGATTGGTACACAAAGCTACATTATTGTGAAAGTGAAACAAAAGGTTAGAAGAAGACGTCAACTGAATATAGCAGATGCAATTTTACTCAAACATACATCATCTAGTTAGTATTTTGACTAATATAAGCGGGTGCTCTCAACAAAAAGTATAATACTTGCGAGGTCAAAGGGGGCAAATAGGTACCCGAACCACCCATCTTGTAACCCCTACTATCACTTATAATAAATAAAGTACATATTTCAGGAGCTGTCCACTCACAGACATTTGTGTTTTACGCCGAACGTTTCTTGTACTATTGACATCTTTAATATCTCCATTGTATACATGTGTTCTACTTCATGGAGCATCAACTTTCCACAACCAACGAGCTTTTTCCCCTGCATAAAATAATTTACAATGTAATAGCCAATTTCTAGAATTGTTGTAGTAAGAAATAGATAGAGTAATTTTAATCATACAATAGGAAGTTGAATCATGTTCTTACATCATAATCCCAAGATGGAGAAGGCTTTCTCTCAGTTATATTGGTTGTGTTTTTTAGCTCATCAATAAAAGGCAAAGTCCTAGGACGATCCCGATTTTCATTACTGATGACTTAACTCAGAATTAGTTACAATCAAATTAGCAAAACACAACAATAGTGACTGCAACGACAAACCTTGTCTATGGAGCAGGATCATTATCACAGAGAACAAATAGATACCGACATACCTTGTATTCCTATTAGAATCTAAATGTCAAATAGTGTTTTTATGTATCCTATGATTAAATCTAAATGGATTGTGTGCTGTCATACTTGAATTCTAGGTTTCCTCGAGCATTTTTCAATCTTGTAAAACCCATCACACCATTCTCCTTGCTCAGGTGCATAAGCAGATCGTTTTTCTTTGTGTGACATGTCCATTTATATAGAGTATTGTCATGTACAAAGGCCTTACTATATCATACGCATAGTGATACAGAATGCATACTATTTATGAATTCAGGAATCTAGCAAAATACAATATGATGCATTGAACCAAAAGTAACTTAACTTGTAAAATATGCCCCAAGACCATACCTCACGACACGTACCAGGTAGCCTTTTCTGTAACTAACCCGTAAAGCTTCATTATATTTCTCAAACCTCTAATCAAATGACCAAGTCTTGTTGGTCCTTTTATTTCCACTCACGTCTCTCCCACCACTTTTAGGGATGGCAACAGGCGAGAAAAAACCCATAACCCATGGGTACCCGCACATAAATGGGTGGGTATTCCTGTTTTTTTTCACCCATGGGTGGGTTGTGGGTAAGAATTTATACCCATCGGTAGGTGGCGGGTGGGTGACGGGTAATGCATACCATCATGGGTGTACCCATTTAATAGACCCACAAGCGTACCCGCCTAAATACCCACGGGTGTACCCCTAAGCCCATTTGTGTTAAAATAAAATTTATTATACTACTTAAATATTTGTGAGGTTGTTCGTATATATTTAATAACTACTAAGATATCTAGACTACATAGTAAACTAATAGTTTTTTTAGTTACAAGACTAAACGATGAATATGAAAGATCAAACTTTCAAAGATAAATACATGATATATCTCAGTACATGTATGTGATTTGGTGTAATGATGATTAATTTTTCTTACTAAACGATGAATATGAAAGATCAAACTTTCAAAGATAAATACATGATATATCTTAGTACATGTATGTGATTTGGTGTAATGATGATTAATTTTTCTAGTTTCAGACATGTCATTATGTATTTTGTGAACTTGGTATTTAGAAAATTGATATGATGTCTTATTACCTAGTTTCATAGTTAGTTTACATATCATGGTTTTATGATTTTGTTCCATTTTACAAACCCACGGCCATGGGTATGGGTAAAAAGTTGTACCCATTAGTGGGTGATGGGTAGGTGGCGGGTGAGAAAAAAATCACGAGTTCGGGTGATGGGTTTAATAAACCCATACCCATTATCCACGGGTGCCATCCCTAACCACTTTCAATGACCAAAAGTTTTCAAATGAAGATATACACGTCTTGGTAGAATAAAACTATTAAATAAAAAGAGTTACAACTATTTTTTGAAACAAAGTACAACAATAAGACATATATGTTATTGTTAGACCTAGTATTATGTGAAGTGATGGTCATTAAGACTCTTAAACCTTGTATTAGTCTATTATATGTTCCCGGGAATTCTAGAATGCTAATTGGGCCTAGTTACGGGCTTTAAGCCCATTAGAAATCAAGCCTAGCCTTGGAAGCCCACTTAAACCCAAGGCTAGCCCATGTACACAACTATATAAAGCCCTCTCCAAGTGTGGAGAGGGTGTTGCTCATTTTTACTTTCATTAATGTGTAGCCATTTTCTTTTGTTTATTTCTCTCTCTAAAACATCATTCTCTCTCTAAATTTGCAAGCAATTTCATATGTGTTTGATTGTGAAGTGATAAGCTAACATGTGGTATCAAGAGCCTATGGTTATCTAGTGATTGTGTTTGCTTATCTAGCTTATTTCAAGCTTATTTTTCTTGCAAAATTCGTCCTTGTTTTTTATTTTTTTGTTTTGGTTCGAAAGTTTTGAGAAAAAAGTCAAGATTTGTGGCTTTGTTTGTGGTTAGATTCGAAAAAGGCTTGTAATTTTGTGTTCTAAACGTGCCATAGTATCTTATTTGAAGTTGGTCAGCTTATATCGATAACTTATTGTGGTTTTTGAGCTTATTCGAAAGTTTCTCAAACTTTTCATTCTAGAGAGTTGTCTTGTGTTCTTGGTAGAGAGTTGTGTTTAGTCAAAAATAGTTGTTTGTTTTTTTGCTATAATCCAAACAGGTACAACAGGTATGAAAGTGACTCATATACTTGCTCGAAAGTGACTTGTTTGGCATCATTCATTTTAGCGAGTTAGGAAGTAAAGCAGCGAGTTAGTGCAGAGAGTTATCAGAAGTAGAGAGTTATTAGAGTAGAGAGTTATCAGAGTAGCGAGTTATCAGAAGTAGAGAGTTATCAGAGTAGAGAGTTATCAGAAGTAGAGAGTTATCAGATAGCGAGTTATCAGAAGTAGAGAGTTAGCAGAGTAGAGAGTTATCAGTAGCGAGTTAGCAGGTACTTTGAAGAAATTTTCTAAGGTCAAAGTCAAACGTTACGCTGCCAAAATTTTTCCAAAGTAGCGAGTTGACAGAGACTTTCATCTAGCGACTTGTCGTTCATTTTAGCGAGTTGTATTAGCGAGTTGTGACAGGGACAAATTAAAGACCTTATCTAAGTTGTTTACTAAAACGTTACTTGCCGATTTTAAAATCGTTAGCAATGTGTGAGGGTGTGGCGGTAATTTGTCATAAATTCCCTAGTGACTTGAACGTAACAAAACAAACTTGGACATTGTCATTATGGATTTTAATTTTATACTTAAACTTTAAAGGTTCCTAACTCTCAAATATCAAACAATCTTCATTTCACGGTTTCTTCTTGACTTTGTAAAATCCCGTAAAGCTTTATACTTTTCCGGTTTTAGTCATAGATTTGTAAAATCCCGTGTTATCCCAAGGACTTAACCAATTTAACTTTAATCAAGAAAAATCACAATCACTTAAAGGATCTATACTTATCATTTCACATCATCTTTTAAAATGTCAAACTCAAACAAGACATTTATGCGGACCGGTTCTGAAAACATACCTCTATGCTTAACAAGAGAACAAGTTCAATGGTCATCAACGTATTCTCCGTTATGCTAAGAGCAGACCAAATGGAAAGTTAATCTACAACTTCATTATGAATGGTCCATATGTCAGACGAATGATTCCTGAACTAGGTGATCCTGCCCATACAGTTCCTGTTCCTAAACGTTCCTGAAAAAAACTGATGACGAAACTGACGGAAAAGCAAAAAACTTAAGCAATGGAAGCGATGATCAAGCAATTAGGACCTTCTTCTCGGTCTCCAAAAGACATATATGCTGCTGGGTGATAGTTTGGTTGAAAACTGTCAAGACTCTGGTTACGTGTTCAGCAGATGATGAAAGGTTCTGACATTGGAATTCAAGAGAAGAAAGCTAAGTTGTTTAATGAGTAGGAAAGGTTTACTTCCACTGATGGGGAGTCGATTGAGTCTTACTATCATTGTTTCTCAAAACTGATGAATGATTTCAAGAGAAACAAACACTTTCCTGAAAAGATTGTCAGTAATCTTAAGTTCCTAAACAACTTACAACCAGAATGAAGTCGACATGTTACCATTGTTCATCAAACAAAGGACTTGCATACAACAGATTACACTCAGTTGTATGAATTCTTAAAGTACAATCACAAGGAGGTAGATGAACTAAGAGCTGAACGACTTGCAAAATCACAAGATCCTTTAGCACTCATGGCCAATTCAAACAATTTCTTCAAGTATCTAGTGTTTCACCCTGATCTACCATCATCTAGTACCTACATATAACAACCACTACACAATAACAACAACTATAACCCACAACCATCATTCAATCAGAACTACATGCAACAACCTATGCCAAATCTCAAAGACATTACAGACCCTATGACAGCAATGAACATGGCACTTGCTTTAATGGCCAAGGCATTCAAACTAAACTACTCTACACCAACCAACAACAACCAGATAATTTTATCCAACCCTCGAAATAGGCAGATTGCTCAGCCGACTATGAATTTATGTTAAGATAATCAAATGCAGATGGTTAGAGGAAATGGGGGGAACCAATTTAGACAGTATGTTGGGATGAATGTAGGGAATCAGGTTGTTTAGAATGCAGTTCAGAATCCAGGTGTTCAGAATGTTAGAAATCAGAATGGGGTAATTGTTGTTTCGGGTATAGCTCATCAGAATGGAAATGGTAATGTTGTAGCAGCACGGGCTAAGGGTAATGCAAATAGGAACAATGGTAATCAGATAAGGTGTTACAACTGCAGAGGATTGGGTCATCTCACTAGGAATTGCACAGTCAGGCCAAGGAGAAGGGACGCTGCTTATCTTCAGACTCAGTTATTGATTGCTCAAAAGGAAGAAGCAGGAATCCAACTACAAGCTGAAGAGTTTGATTTGATGGATACTGCGGCGGTTCTGGATGAGATTGAGGAAGTCAATGCAAACTGCATTTTGATGGCTAATCTACAGCAAGCATCTACATCGAGTACTCAGACTGACAATGCTCCCATCTATGACACAGACGGATCAGCTGAGGTTATCCAAATATGTTTATGGTGCGTCAACTCGGGTTGTTCCAAGCATATGACCGGGAATCTAAAGCTTCTTATCAACTTCGTCTGGAAGTTATTGGGAACCGTTCATTTTAGGAATGATCATGTAGTGTGGAACAAGGTGGGGGAACAGTAGAACAACATTTTGCAAATGTTGGGGAAACAAGTGCATACCATGAATCATTATTTCATAATTTAGCTGCTGAAGTTGAGAAAGTCAACTCGGTCAATCGCAAAATGAAAGAAAAAAATGTTGAATTGACCACTGAGCTTTCTTAGCTATAAAAAATCAAGAAAGGTGTTTTGAAATTAGTCAAGAAAAATATGACAAACTTGAAGGTGTTATCAACAGTCTGTTTATCAAGAACAATGTCTTTCTAAAAAGATAAATGCACTCCATTTAAGTTCAGGTAAACAAATAACAGCTTTGAATGGGAAATTTCAATTTAACTAAACAACTTTCCAAAGGAAAAATCCACCGTTTTCTTCTCTTCAAGAAGAAATGAACAGGTTGAAGTCTGATTTCAAAAAAGTTATGCGAAGCGGAGCCTTCTTGATAAACAAATTCATCCTGAGATAAATACAGGAATTAGATATATTTGTTTAAAACGGGTCAATCGATTCAAACGATGCACATGCTTTCACCTAAGCCAGACTTGTTTTACCACACCGAACAGAAAATGGCTTTGGGTTATCAAAATCCGTTTTATCTCAAGCAAGCTCAGCAGAAACAACAGAGTTTGTATAATGACAAAGTATTATTAGAGAAGCATGATCCTCTGACTGTATATGATTCGGAGGAGACACTGGAACTTGCTCAAGAGAGTCGCTTAAAAATGAAACTATTAAACAAAGAAATAAAACTAGCAAATTATACAAAGATTAATCATCTTTCGGGGGTTTTCGTTTCTCAAACGGCCAAGTTACGTGAAGATTGCATCTTTCAATACTTTCAACACGGCAATGTTTCCAAAATCAATTTCAATACAAATAAAGAGTTTTTCCGGTTGATACTGCACCAAGTGTTGCAGGAAATTTAAATGAGGTAAAAAGCACCATTGTGACTCTTCAACGTGTTGTCAAACAAAAAATGACTTTAGATATACACAATTGGTCGTCTTCTGCGCACTAGAGATTCACACTACTGAAACGATGAAATTTTCTATCGTTAACCAGTTGATGTAGAGTGCAAAAATTTCGGAAAATACAATTTTTGAAAGAAGCAGCCAAATTTGTTCGAGACTTCCAATCTCTTGCAAATGAAGCTGATGAATCTCAATTCTTGCTAAGCAAAGGGCACTTGTAATTGGATATTTGAGCGTCTCTTGAGAACAGTTGTCAGTTAGGATATTAGTCTATTGTGCAAATAATTCTGTTGTCGATACTTTCAAATCTCCAAAATGAGCTTGAAGTACGAAATAACGTTTTTGAAAACTGTATCATTAAAAAAGGAGAAAGGAATTGTAAGATTTGGAATGATTGGTACAAAAAATGTGAAGATGCAAATCTGACAAAATTTCTACGTTAGGCTTTAAAGACATTGCAAACAATAGATCGAATAGTGTTACAAGCCCAGTTGGGGAGCTCAAAAGGGTAAAAAGTAAGGGATACTCCATGTGTATCAAATACCCTTGATCCTTTGCCTCAGAATATTTGAAAATGAGAACATCGATATTAGAGTTTCACGGTCCGCAATTATGAAAAGGAAAATGTCATCTTTAAGGACGCGCACAAGAACCTGTTTGACTCTTCTCATTGTGACCACGAGCTAACCAAATTAATAATGACTCTTTGCAGAATAAATTAATGACATGATTTATGAAAATGCTACAGCTAAGAGCTTTGTTGTTTGATATGGTTTTTGACAAAAGGGGACACCACCAAAGGTAGAATACGAATGCTAAATTTACAAAACAATCAAGAGAGGACAACGTTTTTACCATCTTTATGAAAACAAAGTGTGTTGTAAGGACAACCAAATGCATTTCAATCTGAACGTTCCAAATTTTTCAAAAACTCGGGTTCCTTAAAAGGATCGATACAACGAAGATTTGTCACAATTCAGTCACTTAAACTCGGGCACCCTTATTACCAATGAATCAAAGGTTGTAGACAATGATAAAGTGATTGCCCCTGGAATGTTTAGGATTAATACGTTTAAGAACTCTAGGTAAGAAAAGTTTATGCCTAACAAGCCAACTAAAGCAAGCGTTAGGACAAATCCGATCACTGTTTCACAACCTCATGCATCATTAAGAACGTTGTTAATTCTGACCTCAAATGGTTTCTCTTTTACAGGAGTAGACATCACTACTAAGAACAGAGGGCCACAACCTAGAAGCAATACAAAGAATGATAGGGCCCTTCATGCGTCTAAGAGTAGTCGCATCAAGAATAAAGAAGTCAAAGTAGAAGATCACCCTAGGAATTTACTGCTTTCTAAGAATAAGAAACATATGTCATCTGAATATAATAACATTAAGATTGCTATTCGGAATGATAACTCTAAAATTGTTTGTGCTATGTGTAAGAAATATTTAATTACTACAAATCATGATGCTTGTGTGCTTAATTATGTAAATGGCATGAAGTCTCGTAGTAAGAAACATAAGGAAATATGTCTTAAATTGCACGATCAAAATGAAACATCAAGGCACAGGTTTAGAAACCGAAGACGGTAGGGATCCAACGAAAGACGCTTGCTTTCACCTACGCCTAGTCAACCTAGAATACGCCTTTAGGTGGGGCCCCACAGGGAAATATGTTCTGGCATTAAGGAAAGATAATTTGCAATAGTGATCTAATGTGTAATGCATGTACTCCTAACCCTCAGGAACCTACAATCAAATGGTTTTTAAATTCCACCTTTTTCCTTGGCAGGTTATCCAAATATGTTTATGGTGCATCGACTCGGGTTGTTCCAAGCATATGACCGGGAATCTAAAGCTTCTCATCAACTTCGTCTGGAAGTTCTTTGGAATCGTTCGCTTTGGTAATGATCATGTAGCTGTAATTCTAGGTTTTGGTGATCTTAAATGGGGAAATATATTAATCACCAGGGTTTATTACGTTGAGGGCTTGGGGCACAACCTGTTCTCGGTTGGGCAGTTTTATGATTCAGATCTAGAGGTCGCTTTTAGAAAAAACACATGTTTCATCAGAAATCTTGAAGGAATTGATTTGTTAAAAGGAAATCATACATTAAACTTCTATACCATAAATCACCATGATATGGCCTCTATATCTCTAATTTGCCTTATGGCTTGTGCTACTTCTACCAAGTCATGGTTATGGCATCAACGTTTATCCCACCTCAACTTTGACACCATAAATGACCTTGCTAGAAACGATCTTGTCACCGGTCTTCCAAAGTTCAAATACTATAAAGAACATCTTTGTCCCTCTTGTGAGCAAGAAAAAAGCAAAAGGGCATCACACCTACCCAAACCAGTTCCAAATTCTAAGCAGAGGTTACACCTTCTTCATATGGATTTGTGTGGTCCAATGAGAATCGCTAGCATAAATGGAAAGCGATATGTTCTGGTAATTGTGGATGACTACTCCCGTTACACTTGGGTAGTCTTTCTACGATCAAAAGATGAAGCACCAGAGAAGATTAAAACCTTTCTCAAAAGAATTACCGTTCTACTTCAAGCCCCTGTTATTATTGTAAGAATCAACAACGGCACAGAATTCAAGAACCAAGTGCTTCAAGAATACTTTAAAAGTGTTAGCATCTCTCACCAAGTATCTTATGTCCGTACCTCTCAACAAAACAAAGTCGTGGAATGAAGAAACTGCACGCTAGTAGAGACTGCTAGAACCATGTTGATCTTTTCTCGTGCACCGTTATTCTTATGGGCTGAAGCAATTGCTACTGCGTGCTACGCTCAAAACCGCTCCATCATTCACCGTCGATTTGACAAAACACCATAGGAGCTTATTAACGGCAGAAAACTGAATATCTCCTTTCTTCATGTATTTGGGGCTCTCTGTTATCCAATGAATGATCGTGAAGATATCGGGAAGCTTGGTGCAAAAGGTGATATTGGCTTTTTCATTTGTTATTCTGCTAAATCCTGTGCTTACAGTGTCTATAACCGAAGGACAAAGAAAATCATGGAGACCATGAACGTGACATTTGATGAGCTTTCAGCGATGGCTTTTAAACAAAGTAGTTTAAAACCCGGGCTTCAAAGCATGACTTCTGGACAAATCAGTTCAGGACTCGATCTTCCTTATGCTCCGTCAACAACAACAACTCAACGACCAACTGAGGGTGAACTGGATTTACTGTTTGAAGCTTTGTAAGATGATCATATAGGTGATCAACCGTCAGCTGCTCCAAGAACTATTCTGGCTGCTCAAGCACCTCAAGTTCTTCAGACTCCAACG
>BQNB010114136.1:0-21811 GCA_026074375.1 Tanacetum coccineum
CTCGGTACACGCACACTTTACCATCCAATTCGACCCACCTTTGACTCATTTAACCTGGGAACTTAGGGCAAGAATAGGGGGCATTTCATAGTCAACGCAGTGAACTCCATTTAGAAATTCGAATCACTAAAAATGGTTAAGAAACGAACATACCACCAAGACCCAAAGTTAGTACTACTGTCACGCAGTTAATACTGCTGACAGAAAGTCTGACGCCTCCTACTTTAGCCCCATTTTCGACCACGATATCGACATTTGCCCTCAAGACTTATAAAAGGTAAGTTATAATAGACTTGGCCTAATTTTCAAAAATGTTTTTACTTTGTCCTAACGTTAAATAACGAACTCAGAATTTAATTATAAAACTCTATGATATTTCATAATAACACTTAGTAATATATATGTTTAACTCGAAAAGTAATCGTCAATATTTCATCTAATTGTTTACCGTACTTAGAGACCAAACCAAGGACTGGCCCAAACTAATATTTTAAGGTATAGACGACCTAGTTTCTTAAATGTCCGAAATCGTAAATTATATACTTATGGTTTGACCGCGTTGACCCGACAAAGTTGATCATTTTTAATCGAGAAACTATTTTCAAACGTCATTATTTTAAATAAAGTTCAAGCACACACTAGGGACGAGATTGCAAGTATTTATATTTTTTTTCTGTTTAGTGAATATGTATTATTTATTTGTAGGTTGCGGATAAAGCCTTTTGCATTGTTTTTCGTGCCACTACTTTGCTCCTACGTTATCATTACTTGATGTGAGTTTATAGTCCCCACTTTTATACTTTTTCAATCATTTATCAAATCTCGGGGATGAGATCATGTTTGTTTTTAACATGGATGCAAGTACATTTTAAATTCAAATATTACGAGTTTGCCTAAGTAGCTATAACCCACTATGCCCATTATCATGAACTGTTAATTGCATAGATGTAATTGTTAATTGCATTATGTGAGCGTGAATGCTATGAATAGATCTATTTGGGATTAACATCCCCGTTCGGGCAAGTAGCGCTTGCTAGTTTACCGGTTGGCCGGAAACGACGAACGTATACCATTTGGATTCATGGATGTTACGGGTTGAACATCTACATTGGGCAAAGTCATTTATGTGTAATTGAAATACACACATTGTTTAGCTTCGGTGTCATGAGCTTAGTGCATTTCGTAATACATTTTTGTGATATTGTATTTGTTACTTTATTACAGGGAAATCTTTCTATATCTTCATTAACTTTATAAACCTATAAATTCACCAACATTATTGTTGACAGTTTAAACATGTTTTCTCAGGTCAATAAGGTACAAGTCACAGATACATTGGCTGGTCGTCATTTGAAGTCACATTATCATAAAGATTTGCATGCATTACATTTTGGAATATTGTTATGTTGTGAAATCTTTATTTTTACAAGCTAAACAAGTTAAGCCCATGAGCTTTTTGTATCGAACCATTTATGAAATCCAATGTATCAGTTTTAAACGATCCTTATAATGGTCGTTCTCATATCTTGTGCTATTGATCTATGAAGTAATACCCCCGGAACATCATATTCCGCTGTGGCCCATTTTAGGGGTGTTACAGATTGGTATCAGAGCCAAGGTTATAGAGAACCAAGTATGAGTATGCTAAAAGGTATTTAGATAATCTTAATTCTTAAATTACCATGATCAAATGTAGTAAAACTAAATCTATTACAGAGTAAATTGCAAAATTATATCCAGTCTTTGCACTTTTTGCATTTAACCGAAGCAGCATACAAGATTATATCAAGTCTCATCATTTTTAAAAAGTGCAATGGTCGTTTTTGTGAGGAACTTGTATCAGTTCCAAGGCAAACTGAATTGACTAAACTAACCATCATCGTTTTCCTTCACAAAAAGTGCAAACGACCATAATGGAACAACAAACTTAAAAAATCCCACAAAATCATATAATCATTGTTAATACAAAATAGGTGTCGGGTATAGACCTGGGCTCAAATCCTGTATTGGATTGGGCTTCCAGATTATTTGAGCATTGGGTTTTGTATTAGAGCAAGAGAAGTGACGATTTCCTACACAATCAGACAAAAACCGTTAGTCTTACCGTGGGGGCGGACCCCACGGTTAGACTCCGGCGTGAAAGTAAGTGAACATGTAGAGAGAGAAAGTATGAGAGTATATGGTGAGAAAATCATACTATTCATTGTGTATTAGGTCCCTATTTATAGGGGTCTAGTATTAGGGTTTCCTAGTATTTCGTAGTGGTCATAGTGGGTCCCTTGTCGGGCAAGGCCCCGTAATAACCGTGTATACGGACGCGTGTGCCTTCCTTGGACGGAAGTATTCTATAGTTAGGTCCGCGTCTGTTTTGCCGTATCCGGGCCGTGACCAATGCATGATTGGGTTTTCTTTCGGCCCATGACTGCTAAGTTGGGCCCAGAAGCCCAAGTGATAGTGTGGTCCAAACCCGGAGGCTTGGTATACCTATTATAGGTCATAAAAATGTATGTATAAAACGTGTATAAAAATATGTGTATAAAACGTGTCTATAAAAATGTGTGTATAAAACCGTGGATAAAATCATGTAGAAAAACGTGTATAAAAATATGTGTATAAAAAAGTAATAAGCTTGCAGATTTGAAAACGTCCGATTTGAGCACTGTCGAGTCCGTTATAGCCTTCCGGCGAAACATGAAAGTTGTTCGGAATGACATTTTACTTTGCCGCGAGGTTTGTTAGTTTTAAAATCGCATGATAACGGGTCAAAACCGAAAGTCAAATTTATGCGTTTTATTAAAAATATATTAAGTTCCAGCAGAATCCCGTAAGGGCATTTTGGTCATTTTCTGTTGAGATTCAGGTCTCGGTTAAAACTAAAAAGTTGTCCGAAACGTCGTTTCGCATAAAATCTCTTTAGAACCCGAGTCGTGAAAATGTGATATAGAGGGTCGTTTTGGACGGGTCAGATCTAGAAAATAAATATAGTATATAAAGGACTAACGATGCAATAATAAAATAACGATCGTTAGAAATATAACCGAAAAACCTTTTAATTGCCTAACGTTGCAACAAAAACAAAAATCGATACCTTAAATTGAAGAAAAAAAAAGACGAGTACCTATAATTCACATTTAGCCTAAGATGGGTACCTTTTTATGCGATTTATGATCTGGTGCAACCACAATAGAAAATGAATTCTCAAACACTAATGTTATCATATGATGTTCTTCTATCAAACCAAATTGAAAAATGTAATTAGGCGTCAACAAGAGTTTCAGGTGAAAGTGACTTCTTATTCCATTCCTACCAGCATCTTCAAGCAGCTCAGCTAGCCTTCGTTTCTCATCATCGACATTCGAATTTCCTGTCCCGAGCTTCTCCTCTCTCATCCCGACAACATATATTCTAGTATATCAATTGCAGCGTCCCAACTATACACATCAAAAACCTTGAAAAAATTGCTCTAACGATAATAAAGTTGTGTTGACTAAAAGTACCTTTCTAGTTAACTTGACTTTATTTTTCTCATAAACTTATTATAACATATCTGCTATTAAACATTGAATTTGGAATTGGTCTAACCAACAATTACACGAACTCAGTGTAATTCATCAAAAAATAATAATAATACAAACACCATCATAATCATGACTATCCTAATCTAACAAACCTAGTCAAAATATGAACCCATCTAAATCTAGATCTAAAATAAAACAAAAACCATTAGCCATCATATGAACCCCAAATCTAGATCAAAATATAAACCCCAAATCTAAGTCTAAATCAACACCATCGTTGTTCTCGACCACCAAAACCCCTGTGGTCAAACGACTGCGGATGCAGTGTTGATGAGTGTGATGGTGGTTGACGGAACCGGATTGGTAGAGGCCGCCACATCTTGGTGTATGAATTGATGGATCTCAAATGAAGGATCTAAATTCATATGTATATGTTGGTGTATGTTTAGATTTTCTTTAAATGAAGGGTTTGTGAAGATGATGATGGATTTGGGTGAATAAGGATTTTTATGTGTTTGTGTGATTTAGGGTATGCATGTGTGTCTGTTTTTTTTTAGATGGTGTATAATCTGGGAAAATAATATGGAAGTGGTTGATGTATTTAATTTTAGAAAAATTAAAAAATGGAGTGAATACTCAAATAGGCTGAAATAACGAAACTACCCTTCAATTTAACAGTCATACTTAGTCAAAATAACGACGTTAGTAAAATTGGACTGAAAGTGAAACGGGTCGTCGGACTTTAGACAAGATCTGTAACTTTTTTTAAAAATTGACCAAAAGTGAAAGACCTAGCAAACCACAAGGACCAAAAATGTACTTTACTCTTAATTTTATTTGTCAAAATGGATATTAAAGCAACAATTAAATGCGTTCAAGATTTAAATGTTTTATTTAATGAAATAAGGCATCCACTAAAAATGTGATAGAAAAAGAAAAATAGTTTCATTTTAAGTATTCATTTTTTATTTTAGTTTGACTTAAAAAAGTGTACTTGAAAAAAATACAATTAATAATTCATCAATTTACATATTTTATTATTAAATACTTTACGTACCATATAAACTTCATTTAATTGATTCATTAAATGCATAATTAAATATGACATTTTGTTAACTTGAATCTACATTTATTACACCTATCATAAAATGCACAAATTTGTTTGTGAACACTCATTTCGGAACGAAGGAAGTATATATTTAATTTCAAAAATAGTGGACATTCATTTTAGAGTAAACTGCAAAATACATCCTTGTGGTTTGCACTTTCTCACACAATACATCTCTGTCAGAACCTTTTGGCAGTTTACATCATTCGTTAGGCAAACGTTAGACATAATACATTCCTGACGACGAACGATGCAAATATTTTACCGTTATCTTCTGACGAGGGATGTATTTAGCAGTGCAAACCACGGGAATGTATTTTGCAAATATTTTATTTTTTATTTTATTTTTAATTTTTAATTTAATTTTTTTAATTATTAATATTATTATTATTACTATTACTATTATTATTATTATTGTTGTTGTTGGCCGTTTTTTATTTTTGTATATTATTAATAATTTTTTTTTGTTTTTTTATCTGTTTGGTACGTTTTTTTCGTTTCTGTCCATTTTTCTCCGACGTTATTATACGTTTTCGTACGTTTTCATACGCTTTCATCCGCTTTTATCAGTTTAAATATGTTTTGGTAAATTTTTATACGATTTTGTACGTTTTGGTACGTTTTTATAAGTTTTTTATCCGTTTTGTACGTTTTTTTTCTGATTTGTCCGCTTTTGTACGTTTTCATCCTTATTGATTATCAGTTTTTATCCCTTTTTTTGGGTATAAAAACGTATTAAAATGTACAAAAACGGAAAAAACGTAAAAAACAATGTATAAAAACGTATTAAAACGTACGTTTTTTCATTTTTGTACGTTTTACGTTTTTTTACGTTTTTGTACATTGTTTTTCGTTTTTGTACGTTTTCGTACGTTTTTATACTTTTTGATACATTTCGTTTTTCTACGTTTTTCTACGGATGAGAACGTAAAAAAAGAGGATAAAAACTGATAATTAATAAGGATGAAAGCGTACAAAAACAGACAAATAGTATGAAAACGTATAATAACGTCAGAGAAAAACGGACAAAAACGAAAAACGGATAAAAAAAGCGGATGAAAGCGTATGAAAACGTATAATAACGTCGGAGAAAAAAGGATAAAACGAAAAAAGTACCAAACAGATAAAAAAAATTAATCATAATATACAAAAATAAAATATTGGTCGATAATAATCATAATAATAATATTATTAATACTAATTTAAAAAATTAAAAAAATAAAATAAATAAAATATTTGCAAAATACATCCATGTGGTTTTTTTACACAATACATCCCTCGTGAGAAGATAACGAAAAAATATTTGCATCGTTCGTCCTCAGGGATGTAGTGTGGCAAACGTTTGCCTAACGAAGGATGTATAATGCCAATAATTTCTGACAAGGATGTATTATGTGAGAAAGTTGAAACCACATGGATGTATTTTGCATTTTACTCTTGAAAATACTATGAATAGAGGTCAACTAAACATGCGAAGATATATTTGAAATTCCAAAATTTTAATCTTTAAGAAATTGAAATTTCCTGAAATTAGAATTCCGAAATTTCTAATTCACGAACCAAACGCCACCTAAGATGCATTCTGATTACATGCATATAGCACTGGACTGATTTCAGAACATCACCTCTTTCCAGCTCATCCTAACATAAAAGTAAAACCAACAGTTTATAAGTGTTCACTATCAAGAACCGTTATATAGTAGTAATTGAAGTCTGTAAAAGTTCGCATAAAAATTTTACAGATGTTGTGTCCATATTATTTATTCCATCATAAAAATATCATTAAGACACTAAAATTTCATTAATGGAGAAATAGCATATGGTTCAACTTACATCAAGTCTTCAAAAGGAATGTTGTCTTCATAAGGACATGTGACTAAACAATCAATAGTGACTATCATTATCAGTTTGATAGTTTTAAACAGTCACGGTGTAGAAGAAAACTACATATATGAGATATAAAACTTGCAGATCCTCGACAAACGACCTAACAATTCGACAAACAATCAGGAGGAGCAGTGGAAAAAATTGTGCAATACACAGAAAAAATGTACAATACCAGAACTTTGTATGGAAGGAATTGCAGGTACAATATCATAAGCTGGTCGATTAATTTGAATGGGTTATTATATAACTATTGTGTCGTGTTGTCAAATATGATATATTACATTCACAACATGATTTATTAATTCATAATATGACAGCACTAAACATTTTGACCAAAGAAGGAGCTTTGTTTGGAGTTTATAAAAACGATGAAAAAAGACTTGTTATTTGATTGAATAGGAACTATTATAAAAAAATTCAAAAGGTAATGTTCATCTGAGTTTTGATTTTGATTGACTAAAATCTATGAGCATGGTGTGAAGATGTCAAGAAATAGTATTTAACTTCCTTTCTCGTGTCTCGACCAAAGTTGCATGCACCGTTAGTTATCTTGAGAATATTGTAGTGGTCCCTCGTCTTCTTGCTGAACACGTACTTTGACTTATGTAATTAAAATCCACGGAAAAAAAAGCATTGACAACTATGGTTATCATCACTTTACTAAACACTTTTATTGCTTTTCAAACATTTTTATTGCTTTTCAAAGATAGGTACGCTGACATAATTATATTGTGTACTTTGTACATTTTCATATAAATGTATATAAAAAACAATAAACGTGTACAGTGACATATGCAATTTGGTATTTATATTCAATGAATTCCTTAGCGAGAAATTACATGAAGTGGAGAATGGCAAACTAAAATAACTTAACTTCGTTATTTCTCATGATTGTTCTAGCTAAAATATAGACATTTTATTGCACACACAACCATAATGACAGCAGGTAAATGGTTAATTAGCTACTGAAATAATCTATCTAAACAGCCCCTAACGGCAACAGGTCGAGGTTGTTTAGCTACTTAAATAAGGTATCCAAGCATCCCCTAATAACATGGGTAATATCAGACTTATGGGTGAGTTATATAAAGAAAAAAAGGTTGACCAAGAATTATGCACGAATGTATAAAGAAATTATAAGGTCAGTATGAGAATCCTGATGAAGAAGACATTGAGGAGCTATGCAAATTAATGGGTACGACCGAGGGAAATGATTGATCACCTAAAAGCTAAAGAACACATAGATGTATATATTGGCATGATGTTCTAGCTATCAAACAATATGGTACTTTCTTCATGAGTCAGGTTCATGTTAAAGGACTCGGGTGACCTCAGAAAGAACAAATGGCAGCAAATAAAGAAGGCTGGAGGTCCAAAAAAGATTGATGAAGTGCACTAAGATGCTGCTCAAGAACGCCAAGCCCAATCTAGCCGACTGGCCCGTGGACCTAATTCTAACCGGTCACTTAGGAGGGGTCAACACATTAGACTATGCAAGTCATGTCGCTACATGAATATAAAAAACAATCAGTTTTAGGCTAAACACAGAGGGATGAAATTCAACCAAAAGATTTTGAGGTTTAAAGTCACTGTGGCATACTCCAAGTTATAATTGTATGCATTTATTCTAGCCCCCGAACGATTTGCAAATTTCACACGTTATTTCCTTTATATGTATCATACCTGTCTTGTTACCTGTGTGCTTCAATTCCTCCTACACCCCAACCTGCTACACCCAATTGTCTGTTTGAGAAACATTAGCCTCGTCTTTTTCCTGATCAATTAAACTGAGCCACGCTTGCCAATTTGTAATAGAAATTAGCTGGAAAAAAAGTTGACTAAAAATTGTCTGGCTAATATTATTTTCATTGATACTATAGGACCAGACACACGAAGTGTACCTTATAGTAGTCTTTGAATGAAGAAAACAATATATCTTGGTTTTTATGTCTTGGAGAAGGCTTGGTCAATATGACTATAGGTGAGAAGAATTTCAAAGACTCGCTAGTGAGGTTTCTACGCCAAGGTAAAAGTTGCATTCAATCTGTGGTTAAGTTGGTACACCATGGGTCTTAGCCATCAATTAAATACGAATAATAATCTCAAAGAAGTCAAAAGTCAAAATAACTCATTATAGTTCAGGACAAGAGTGAATCAAGCCCATAGATGTCTTAGTATAGTTCAGTATACTATGATGTTCATGTCTTCACTATGTTAATACTGATTGGTGCTATCTTTTTTACAGGTTGATCCTCAATATATCGTAATGGTATGTTAAGATTATATGAAGAGATCATCTTTTAGCTTTTTGTACATTGAAGATCCAAACATAAGTTTGTTAATTTTCAGAGGGCAGTAGACAACTTAATAGAAATGTAAACGATATGTAAAATGCCTAGAACCTATTTAAGACTTACATATAAACTTTCTATGAACTATACTAATTTTTAGTTTCTCTAGAAAGAAAGATCTTGGATGGACATTTTTACTAAAGATTCTTTTAAAAAATCATAATAGTAGACTGTTCTGACCGACACATTTGGCTGATGCAATTTCAGGTGGTTGTTTCGTGGCACATGAAGGCTGCTACAATGTGTGAATTTTCAAAGCAGGAATTTGTTGGTGGCTTGGAGGTGCCACAAAGGACACCAAAAATAGCTAGGCAACTCAAAACTTCAGGGGCTGAAGTCGACAGTTCGGTATCTCATAGTCCGGCTAACAGAACACCAAAATTTAGAATTGCAGTGCTAAAATACCAGTATGACAGATGAGTTATAAAGAAGTAAAAACGTTTCAGGATATCAAATATTAGTAAAAAAATCTCATTACATCATTTTATAAAGTCATCTGCAGCAAATAAATGAAGCATATAAATGATATACCTACAGTTTCAAAGAACTTAATGCCATACTCGTCAGCTAAGAAGCCGATCATATCTACCCAAATTGTGCAAGCACATAAATTTATCTAACTAATCATGGTTTCAGAAAACTTTTATTCGTTAAACATTTGGCCAAATGGTCCGTTCAAAAGGTAACGTGTTTTATCAAAAAAAAAAAGGTAATGTGTTTTATTAAATTTTAAGCTCAACATATTTCTATGCCTGCATACGAATTCTAGGGCTTCTCAATATCTTCTCAGAAAAAAATAAGAAGATGTAAAATGAGGTTTCTTCCATATACATTTTCATAAAAACTAAGTTGAAAGCAACACAATAAACCTGTGATCCAACTTCACATGTATGAAGAAGCAATCCAGATGTGTGATCCCACAGGCGAACCTAGATCACAAAATTGTCAAATTTATCAGTTAGAGATAATGACCGCTAAGTCTAATGACTCAAATGTCAGGATGCACGTATATTTCTTACAGTATAATCGCCACTTCCAGATACTAAATACCCCTGTGGACAATCCTGATTGTACACAAAGGCCAGGCAGGAAACAAATCTGCCATAGAAGCATGGGGACGTCCATATAGGCCCACTTATTGTAACTAAAGTCAAGTGGCTTTTTCCTACCACGGGCTCGTTTCACTTTGTCTTCAGGTAATACATCTGTTGGCAAATCACTGTGACAGAAATAAGAATATTAACAGTGGTAGCAGTAATATGTAAGCATTATCTATACACGAGCACAGAGGCATGCCTTCACGATCGATGGGTACAACAATAGTCAAGGCTCTCACATCATGTGTATGAGCTCTCACATAGCCAATGTAGACCACTTTTTAGCTGCGTTAGAAGAAGTTTCATGCCCTGCAGAGCCTACAACATTCCCAACTTATATAATATAACCTGAAAACAGATTATCATCATATTAATGTTTAAAAATGAAAATCCAATACCTGACCATCACATCCAGCAGAAAACACCCTGGTATCGCTAAGACTGGCTGCCAAAGCACTAACATCACCCTTGTGGTAAGAATGTCCTTGCAAGAGTGTTCCATGTAAACTGTCCTATAACTCAACACTGCCACTATTGTTTGTGCTCACAAGGGTACCGCACCTAAAAGAATAGAAACAAAATATCTGATTCGCTAAATAATGATTGGTATAACCAATGTAGAGTGCACATGTACATAAAGTTATCAGTATATATACCTTCGTGCAAGTAAAGACCAACAGTAATCCTGTATACTTTATGATACGATATAGGATCCCAGCATCTTATGAACCTGAAATAATCATGCAAACCTAGAAAACTTAAAACCTTTTACCTGCCACTCTAAAACGACAATTAGAATATGTGACTAAACTAAATATCCCTCTTAAAAGTACAGACTATGTTAAAGGTGCTTATTAAATTGAATCGCTAAATAAAAAAAAGATGCATACCCGTCACTACTGCCAAAATATATCATTTTTCAATCTGAGCTCCAAGTGACACTTAATACATACCCTGAATACACATTTGTGAATATTAATATAATATGAAATTATAGAAAAGGTTAATTTTACAAAAGTAGTGGTTTAAAGAAGAGACAAATATCTCACCACTGACCCTTGGCAATGATTTATGATAAGTGAATCTATCTGAATCAGAGATGCTATAAATTCTCACACAGCTATCATCACAAGCAATTGCAATACTGGTAGTCTTAGTAATTGGCTCCTCATACAACTCGAGCGAATCAGCTTCAACCTCTACACTCGAAACGGGCATGTAGTCTCTGACAGTAATATGCATAAAGTTTAACCAAAATTATATCCCTGTCAAATTTCTGAAAAAGAATAAAGAATTATGCCACCAATGTCACTCACTCACTCTGTATGGCCAAGGCAGAACTTGTATATCTCATGA
Organism: Tanacetum coccineum; assembly: GCA_026074375.1. Classification (NCBI taxonomy): domain Eukaryota; kingdom Viridiplantae; phylum Streptophyta; class Magnoliopsida; order Asterales; family Asteraceae; genus Tanacetum; species Tanacetum coccineum. The sequence continues at coordinate 11,318 of BQNB010114136.1, forward strand.
GCTCCATCTAAAGGTTTCTTTGGGAACACAGTGACCTGTGATACATACAAAAAGAAGAGCGTGTTTAATTGGATTGTAATTACGGTGTGTATAATGCCAACCGAGTTATAAAAAGGGTGTTACACGAATTCTGAAATCACGATCAGCAGTAACAATGATTTTCCCATTCGGTGAGATCTGTGACAATGAAAATTTTGTTGAGGTTTAGTGAAGAAAGTTTTTGTTAGGGTTACCTTTGTCTTGAGATCAGTAATTACATCACCAACTGTGCTTTGCTTTGGCAATCTATTAGTATGTATAAGCACCAAACAATTACAATCAACATATTAGTAAAAGAACATGCCAAACAGAAGTCAAAAGGATGGCTATAAATCAGCAACACTTACTTCATCTTTGGTTGCATGATGAAAAGCAACTTTAAGAGTTTTCAGACCTTGAAGTTCTGGCAAAGGTATATCCAATACTTCATAATACAAAATATCTGAATTATGTGCATATCAAAGAAAAATTTAAACCAACATGGAAAAAATAAATCAACATACATACACAATTTAAAAGATATAACAAACTTAATCATTAGGGTTTTGAGAAAAAAACACACCTTTAACACAAAACAAAGAAGATGATTAACCTGCAAAAAAAGAAACCAACATATGCCTACACAATATGAAAATTATAACAATGTTCATCATTAGGGTTTTAAGAAAATTATAACACAGTTCATAATTAGAGTTTTGAGAAAAGGGGGGATATTTTTCATACCTGTTTTGACTCGCAGTAGGTTTAGGGTTTGTTAATGGATTTGCTTTTAATATGGCTACGGCTCATGAATTTTTTAAACTAATTGATATATGAGAGTTTGTTTAAGCATAACAATATTGTTTTGACATTGTCTAACACAACTTCTAGCTTGGTCCATTGGTTGAGGTGTTGGTCTCTAAATTAGTAGATCCAGGTTCAAATCTTGCAAGGGACAAAATTTTATATTTAAAAAACAACCGAATTTTACAAACAAAAAAAATCATAAAAATTCAGGAAAAAATTAATTATGTTAAAATAAATTCGAAAAAATTAAAAAAACTAATGACATGGATGGCATGATGACATGGCTAGCATTCGTGATGACATGGCATTATGACGTGGCATAAAATTATCAAATGCCTCCTGTTATATATAATGTAGATATATATACACACACACACACACACACATATTATTGGAAGTAGAGTTTGAGTGTTAAAACTATTAGTGCGTTGGCGCTAACGGAAATTAAATATTTTTAAGGGACGGTATTAACTTCTCGGAATTTTGAACTTTCCGGGAATGGAAACTTTTCTAAAATAGAAACTTTCTTAAAGTAGTAACTTTCCAAAAATGGAATTTTTTCATAAAAGTGGTGTAACTTAATTATGAATATTATATTTTTCAAAAGACACGTTTTTATTAAATAACCTAAGACACACACATATGGATTCTATTATTTTATTTAAACGACTTATGAGTCATTTCATTTTATATTTCATTCTCCTAATAGTGCGTCGTTATTTTAGGTTGCGGTTAGGATTTCTTTGTGATCATTCTCTTCGTATCCAATTATTCTATCCTCATCGTTGCTATAAGGTGCGTTCATAGCCTCTTTTTCCTACTTAACTGTTTTACAAAACTCCACGGGGGAGATTACATGCTTGTTTTACATTTTGGACACACGTACTTTAAAACTGTATGCTATTGCCTGAATATTATTGCCTAAGTACCTTTATTGCCACTTAAGTCCCCCATATCATGAGCCGTTAATTGCTAGTGTAGTAAACGTGAGTGTTGTGAATAGATCTATTGGGACTGACAATCTCCGTCTGGATATTTAATAACTTGTGCCACGTCAAACGGACGTATTTAACATTTGAGAATGAGAGAAAAATACTTGGGTGTCTGGCAACACCAACTCTCGGGGCACAATGCATGTTAAGGTTTGGTGTCATGAGCGTAGGGCAATAATACCTATTTTTGGACATAGTGAATGTGTTTCACTTGTCTACACTGTTGATAAAATATAATGCCTAAAAACATTACTAATATTTTTTCACATCTTTACGTTTTGATATTCACAAAATATAAAAACGTTCAACGTAAAATTAAACGTAAACAAGTAATTAGTAGTAAATTCTCATTTCAACAAATACATCACTTAAAGGTATGAATAAATAAATGCTTAATGCATTTTATGATCAAAGGAAAGTTTTATTCAACCTCACACTTTTATAAAATGTTGCAAACATTTTATAAACATTACAAAACATTTTCTACAATTAAAAGAAATGTTTTATTCAAAATAAACATTTTGAAATTTAAATTTTCGGACCTAAAACGACTAAAAAAGTTCCAGAAAATTCTCCCTACACAAAAGACAAACCGGGGAGCCCCTAGTCTAGGGTGGACCCCTTAAATACACGGGAGGCCCCCTTAATTTTAAGGGGACCGCCCACCTATTTAAGGGGACCGCCCCTAGGTAGACGCTCCCCCAGTTTGTCTTATAAATACTGGACTTTTTCTCACAATTTTCTCACCTTTTGCACTCATTCTTTCTGTTCTAAAACAGCTCACACATCTCATCAAAATCATTTGATTATTTAATCATAAAGTTTTGCTTCCAAGTGGTCCAAGCTCAATTCCTCAAATGCAAGAGAAGAATACTTCCATCTTCAAGTGAAGAAGTATTACACTTTTGTGTGTTGTTGCAATCTTATTGCATCTATATCATAACTTGTAAATCTTTTGTATATCTTGTATTTATGTGTAGTAGCTAGATCTTGGCGATCTTTGTAAGTATAGATAAATCGTGATGATCTTACCAAGTAGTGTTAGTTAGTTGTGGCATAAGTAGTGTGGTGTGTAACACCCCCAAAATGGGCCACAACGGAATATGATGTTTCGGGGGTATTACTTCATAGCTCAATAGCACAAGATATGAGAACATCCATTATAAGGGTCGTTTAAAAACTGATACATTGGATTTCATAAATGGTATAGGCTTAACTTGTTTGACTTGGAAAAATAAAGGTTTCACAACATAACAGTATTCCCAAAATGTAATGCATGCATATCTTTATGATAAATTGACTTCAATGACGACCATCTAATGTATCCGTGACTTGTGCCTTATTGTCCTGAGAAAACATGTTTAAACTGTCAATAATAATGTTGGTGAATTTATAGGTTTATAAATTTAATGAAGCGGATAGCAAAATTTTCCTGTAATAAAGTAACAAATACAATATCACAAAAATGTATTACGAAATGCACTAAGCTCATGACACCGAAGCTAAACAATGTATGTATATCAAATACACATAAATAGCCCAATGTAGATATTCAACCCGTAACATCCATGATTTCAAATGGTATACGTTCGTCGTTTCCGACCAACCGGTAAACTAGCAAGCGCTACTTGCCCGAACGGGGATGTTAATCCCAAATAGATCTATTCATAACATTCGCGCTCACATAATGTAATTAACAACTACATCTATGCAATTGACAGTTCATGATAATAGGCGTAGTGGGTTATAGCTACTTAGGCAAACTCGTAATATTTGAATTTAAATGTACTTGCATCCATTTTGTAAAACAAACATGATCTCATCCCTGAGATTTGATAAATGATTGAAAAGTATAAAAGTGAGGACTATAAACTCACATTGAGTATTGATAATGTAGAAGCAAAGTAGTGGCACGAAAAACGATGCAAAAGGCTTTAACCGCAACCTATGAATAAATAATATATATTCACTCAACGGAAAAATAATAATATAAATACTTGCAATCTCGTCCCTAGTGTGTGCTTGAAATATATTTGAATTAACGATATTTAAAAACAATTTCTTATCTTAAAAGTAGTCAACTTTATCGGGTCAACGCGGCTAAAATATAAGTATATAAATTATAACTTTAGACTTTTAAGAAACTAGGTTGCATATACTTTAATTCATTAGTTGATGTCAGCCCTTGGTTTGGTCTCTAAGTATGAGAATTAATTAGTCGAAATGTTAACGTTTCACTTTTGAGGTTAAACTTACATATTACTAAGTTTTAACATAAGGTGTCGCATAGTTTTACAATTTAATTCCAGGTTCGTTAGATGGCTATATGGAAAAGTAAAAACATATTTGTAATCTCAGTTAGGTCGTCTACAATAGTCGTTAAGTGAACTTTGTCTAGAAATGTCATTTTACGCGTTAAAAATGAGGCTAAACATGTATGGGTTGCTTGGCAGTTTTTATACTTAGAAAATAAATTGGTCATTTTAGCTCATGGTGTTTACATGGTCAGACTTTTGAAAGCAATTTGCTGATTCGTTACTTAACATTAGGGCAAAGTAAAAACACTTTTGAAAACTAGGCCAGGTCTACTATGATTCACCTTTTATAAGTGTTGGGGGCAGAGATCGATATCGTGGTCAAAAATGAAGCTAAAGTAGGGGGTGTCGAGCTGTCTGCCAGTAGTATTAACTGCGTGACAGCAGTACTAACTTTGGATCCAAATTGCGAGCTCATTTCTCAACCATTTTGGTTGAATCGAATTCCTAACTGAAGCTCACTATGCTTACTATAAAACGCCCCCACTTCCTGCCCTTAATTCCACACCAAACTGCGTTAAAATGGAGCCTAAAGTTGGACAATCATGACAGTTTTTAAAATTGGCAAAACGGCAGATTCATACCTCAAACTTTGAGATCCTATAACTATTTATTCTACATGGTCAGACTTTTAAAAGCAATTTACGATTCCGTTAACTTAAAGTTAGGGCAAAGTAAAACACTTTTAAAAAAATAGGCAGGTCTACTATTGTTTCACTTTTATAAGTTTTAGGGGCAATAAGGTCGATATTCGTGGTCAAAAATGAGATAAGTCGGGGGTGTCGAAGCTGATTGTCAGCAGTATTAACTGCGTGACACGCAGTACTAACTTTGGATCCAATTGCTTGAAGCTCATTTCTCAACCATTTTTCGTGATTCAAGTTACTAAATACAACATGCCATGTCGACTATGAAGTGCCCCTACTTGTTCTCTATACGCCTAAGTCTAAGTGGGTCAAAACAAGGCTTAAAGTAAGGGTTGTCAGCAGTATTAACTGTGTGACAGCAGTACTAACTTTGGACTACTGACTGTGCGTGAGTACCGTTTCTTAACCGTTTTGGTTGATTGACTCGAATTCCTAACTGAAGTCACAATGCTTTACTATTAAAACGCCCCCACTTCCTGCCCTTAATTCCACACCAAACTGCGTTAAATGAAGCCTAAAGTTGGCCCATCATGACAGTTTTTAAAATTAGCAAAACGGCAGATTCATACCTCAAACTTTGAGATCCTATAACTATTTATTCACTTAACAAAATTCATTGATTCCAGGGGCAAAACATAGGTCACTTGTCCTACTTTTGAAAATAGTTCTGGCGCTTCACCTACTTCATGATTTAGGATCGTTATTGAACAAATGCAATATATCTACTAAGTAGACTGCGTATTTAAAAGAAGACATATCAGGTGCTACGCTTTCCATCTATTAGTGTGCCCAAACTACAAAAGGAGCTGAGTGATTCTATACCCAGTACCCTCGTACAACTATGTATATGATTTATTAGTTTCATTACAATCGCATAATGTTTTACATATATGTCGTTCTATATCAGAAGGTCATAAAAATATTACGTATTCTTTCATTTAAGCACACCCTAAGGATCTATGTTTGCATATATAAAATGGAGTAATGAGGAAAGGGTTGGGCTCACAAAGAACGCAAGGGGTAAAGGCAAGACTAGGCCTAAAGGCGTCTTGAATACGCGACTCTTCTTACCCCTTATGAATACACGAACCAAGCTTCCCAAATAGAAGAGTGCCCACAGCCTTTATGCACCCCGTATGAACCAATACTACCTCTACTTGTTACCTTAATGCTCGAACCACAGGAATACAAAACACCCAAAGATACCTAATTAGGGTTTTCTTAGGGTTTTTAGAGATAATGAAAGGGTAAGGCTTTGTGTGTTGTGTATGGGTCAAAACTAGAGATAGATGAATAAAGAACAATAGGGAAGGAGTGTTTTGTTTTTTTTTTCTTTTTTGGTTTTTTTTTATATGATTGTAAACCTGGTGACGCTTGTGTTTCTCCTAAAATTCTCTCCAACTGAGTTTTCAAAGAAGTAGGTATGTCTTTTTATACTTAATTGGTAATGCATGTATAGTTCTTCCCTTTGTTGTCACATTTGCATGTTGATACATATAAGGTAAAGAATTTCTTGGGCTTCACTTATTCAGCATACAATACCTAAAAGGTGGAAACTGTATATATCGTGGAAGCAAAACCAACATGATATCAACCAGGAAAGCACGAGTATGTGTAGGTTTAAGAGAAAGGTGTGTTGGGCTTTTAAACGGTGGATCTAGGAGGTATAAAGGGGCTTTATAAATCTTGTGTTTATCCTACCAGATTTTAAACGTGGCTAGATGTTTTTATAGAAGGATATATTGGCATTTGCTAATTTGTAGGACTACATGGGTTTTTATCTTTGGGTTTTATTTAGTTCTTTAATTTATAAAGATAAGTTTTAGTGTAGTTGAATGTATAGAGTTTTACTCGGATTAAATGGACGTGATTTACCACTTTTCTTGTCGCGTAATTAAATTAAATAACGAGTATGAATGGTTCATGTAAAATCTTAACGAGTGTGGTGAAAAATTATAAATGGTTTTTATAATCTTGACGTAATACTAATCGCGTCTATAAATGTCCTGATTTGATCCTTGAAACGTATGAGTACATATAAGCATGGTGATATTAAAGACACACGCGCAATGCCCACCAATCTTAAAAGAAATAATTATATTATGAAATTATTGGGATCGGAATCTGACCTGAAAACGTGGGGTGTTATATTACCCACCATTACGCACAATAAGAAAAATGAATTTAAGCAATAGAAACTTAAACTATCAGTAGTAATAATGACTTAGCAGTAGTATCGAAAACCTTCCCCTTTAGTGGTGCATGAATATATCCTGATGGTTAAACACTTTGTCAATAAGCTTCCCCTGAAACCAATATGTTAACCATCTCTTGAATCTTTAAATTCTGTAGGCTTTTCGTAATGATTACTGATGGAGAAAACTCAGTATAACAAACTTGATGTAGAAGTAGAATAACCCAAACTTGTGTCTTATGTCTTGTACTATCTATGTGACTCCAAACTCATACTGATGATATATGAGTAGACCTCAATCTCTTGACAAAATCCTCATCTTCAATGAGATCATATTCACTAGATTGGAATATGGGTAGCTTGATGGTTTGAGTAGATTGAGAGTTCGTTGCTTCTTGAAAAAGTAGATCTTGTGTGTAGTAAAGTTTCTTCTTATTCAAAGCTTCTCACAAGCTCTGATACCACTTGATAGAACCTATACAACCTGATAGGAATTGATCGTTTAAGCTCTAGTTTGTTTAGAACTAATCTAGGATTAATAATAACAAAGGCAGAATATTCAAACAAAGAATCATTGTTATTAAACAAGATTTTACATTCATACGTTACACTCCAAGCCACAATTCTATATGATCAGTATAGAACGGTTACATCCTAACAGGGTTCAAGGAAACCTTGATACCTTGGGGCTACACCAACACAACTAGACGTCTACATCTTTTCTCTTTATGTACACACACGTTTTTCACACACAGGGATACTAAAAACTATGTCTATGGATCTCTTTATATAATAGAGTCCATAAGACTTTACAAGGAAAACTAATTGTATTAGGAAACTTAAATCTTCCTAATATTTATCTTCATATCTTTGACCAAATCTTCTAAAATCTTCATGTACTCCTACATCTTGTAGAATTCTATAATGTCGACTTTGATCTTTTTGTTTTCCTTTTATTTCATTATTGTTTCATTGTTTTGTATCATTGTTTTGTATCATAAAATTAATATAATTCTCAACAAAGAAATAGGTATCTTAATGAAGTTTCTGAGCAAGAGCTTGAGCAGCGTGTTATGGCAAGAATGGAGGAGCGATTAGATCAATTTGTTGATCAATTGGCTGATCGAATGAATGACATGATGAATCCAAGAAGACGTGAGGATGACGATTCATCTTCTGATGAACAACCGGATTGACCAATGCAAAATCAAAAGGATGATAATAGGCGTTGGGAATTTGGAATGAGAGTCAATAATCTTGAGTTTGATGGGAATACTTTGAATCCCAATGGGTTCATTGATTGGCTTGTTGCGATTGAAGAGGTGTTTGAATTCAAATAGGTTCCTGAAAACAAAAGGGTTTCATTGATCACTACCAAGCTACGTGGTAGGGCATCTGTATGGTGGCAGCAATTGAAACTGACTAGAGAGAGAGTTGGAAAGCCAAGAGTCACCCATTGGAGGAAGATGAAGAAGTTATTGAGGGAAAACTTTATTCCTCATAATTACCAAAGGTTGATGTACCATCGGTTACAAAATCTGAAATGGGGGACCAAGCCTGTTGAAGATTACACAACCAAATTTTACCAACTAATTGCAAGGATGATATTCAAAAGGCTGATGATCAACTTATCTCTCGTTACATTGATGGTCTAAGAGTCCAGATCATGGATTCTATTAACATGTTTGATCCGGTAACACTTTCTAATGCATATCAACGGGCATTATCTTTTGAAAAACAGAACCGACGGGTTGGAAGTTCATCTTCTCCTACCATAACAAGAGGTAGTTCTGGTTTGGGTAACGTGACATCTCAATTTGTTCCCAATCAGACAAAAGTGGGTGGTGGTAATACTGGACCAATTCCTAAGGGGGTTGGAAGTAGTGGTTTAAAATGCTTTAACTGTAGTGAGCCTGGTCACCGACAGTCAAAGTGTAATATAACACCTCGTATTTTAGGTCATTGTATGACATTATGTAATTCATAATTTATTTTTAGGGTTTTACGATTACTCTTAAACCGTAAACGTTAAAGTTTTAAATCGCGGTAGACTGAAAATGATCATACAATGTAAACGGGCATTAAACAATTAAATGTTTACATCAAGCAAGTGTTATATGATTATTATGAGGATAATTAATAACTTTGTTCATCTTATTTTATTTGGCTACGTAAAATGCTTACGTTTCACGATAAAATGCGTTTAGGCATACCCGGAAGTTCTAAAACCTAACTACGCCTAAACGAATACCCACGATTATACCCAATACTCAAAATAATCAAAAATTACATCTTATATATATATATATGCCGAAATTTATATAATGAGACCAAGACTTTTCAAACTTTTCTTAATATCTAGATATTTTATAAAAGATCTCTTACACCTTTTACCAACTTGTTAAGTTAACTTTAACCTAGGGTTAGAAAGTAACCATGGTTAAGTTAAGAAGATATTTATACTATAAATACCCATGCATGCATAAGTAACTTTACCATAAACTCTTACATGCAAAATTCATTTTTCTTCTCTCTTTTATGCTCTAAAACCCACGGCTCATTTATCCCACACAAACAATTCATACAAAACTTTTATACAATCCATACATCTCTTTATACATCAATCCTAAGATGTATTAAGTCATATTCAAGCCTTGGATCACCATTTGCAAGTATTAAGAAGAAAAAGTAAAGATTAGGGTTTTGGAAACCTAATCTAGGGTTATAAGCTTGAAAGCTTGGATTTAAGTCTAAACACGGGTTTAGCATTCATTTTACATCCTATACATCATCACTAAGGTCTTTCTAAATCCTTCATACTTTTAATTGTTGTGATTTTATGTGTTATATGTTATTTACGGCTAAATCACCACTAATGACTTTTAAATGTGTAAAATGGGTTTTTATTTGAGTTTATCAATTTATACACTTATTCTCATGTCCTAATGTTATAAATATCATGGAAAAATAGATCTATAAAGATGTTAACTTATGGTTTAAGTATAAACATGTTTAAGGACTAATTAGGGTTTTAAAGTTATCTAATGTAAATACAAATGAAAGTAATGAAAGTAAAAGGGTTAAACTTGTTACAATGAAATTATAAGGACTAGGGATGATATTGGACTTTATTATAAGTACCACAAGTGTCAAATGTGTTTTTAAGAGTTTTTATAGTAAACTACTAAGTTAATAATACATAAAAACAAGGTTTTTATAAAGTTAAACATATAAATACTTATGGGCTGTTTAAATTCGAATCCAATACAGTAGCTTTTGACCTTATATAAAAATAATACGTCTCGTGACGATTCCATAATGATAAGAAACTCGAAAAACCGATCTATAACGAAAAAGATACGTTAAAAACGAGTTTACGACTATAAATACTTTTATAAAACTATTTTTATAAAAGTTACTATTCATTACAGAAACTTTTATTTTTAAAACATCTAAAATATAATATAACTTTTAATAACGTTTACGACCGAGATCGTATACGCAAGAATCGCTAAAAACGG
>BQNB010114137.1:0-2500 GCA_026074375.1 Tanacetum coccineum
CGAGGTAATTAGTCGAGGGGGATTGAGATTCTTGATTTTCTTAAGTGTTTACTTATAGCATTGCGTGAGGACACGGCAATAGTTTAGTATGAGGAATTTTGGTATGTGTTTAATTACACATACCATTTTCCACAATAACCGGACTTAAATGACCAAAAACGTACCAAAAATACATTGTATTTGTATGTTTTCACTTATATTGTGCGGGAAACGAATATCCGACAAAAGGACGAAAAAATGAAGCTAAAAACGACAAAACCGAGCACGGAATGGAAGAGCGTGAAAAAGACAAAGTTAAAAAGTCAACAAAGTCAATGTTCTTGATATCCTTGGCTTGGATTCAAGGTAAGTAAATGACTATACAAGAAGTTATATTGATTTTATCGTGTTTGTGTGATGTATTATGTGTTAAGGCAATAAGAGGACTAAGACTATGTGTTTGATTAAGAAGACGAGTTTATGGATTTACTAGCCAAATGAGTTAAGTATTATTGATGTGCCTCGGTGATAGTATTCTTAGAATGAATGTGATTAGTATTGTTGTGAACTAATAAGGTATGTAAGTTTATGTTTTAAGGATGAATGATGAGCTTAAATGATATGTTGTGAATGTGTTAAATGATATATGATGACTTGTATCGTCCTTTACTTACTAAGCAAAAGCTTACGGGTTTAAGTTGTAATGTTTTGTAGGTTCAAAGCAATGAAGGTAAGGCCTTGGTGAAGGTTAGGATTTGGGCACGGGTTGAAGGTTTTGATTATGCATATGTATGTGATAGTAGATGCCGAGCTCAATCAACGTTGAACCCCCAAAGCGTCTTAATGGTTGGTAAATGTTAAAGTCATGTGTTAATGTCTTTTATATTGGTTTTGTATGTGCAAGGATGGAAATGAGTCAATGGTAAATGTAAATGGGTCAAAACGGGGCATTGTTAACCCCGTGAAGAATATGATTTTGGGTCATTTAGACCACATATGATTATGATAATGTTGTATTATAACATAATAATGATTTCTAGAAGGTTTTATAAGTTTTCGGATCAAGACAGTCAAGTTAGGAAAAAGGGAACTTTTTGTAGTGGCATAATCTTTTGTTTACGCCGTAACCTCTTGGGTGGAAAGATTTTACGCCGTAACCCCTATTGGAGGTTACGTCGTAACCTCATATCAGATAAGCTTTTTGTCAATTTTGTTTTGGACGTAAAAACCAAAACGTAAAGAGTTAGAATGAGTTCTTTATATCGTTGTAAAGATTATAGAGTCTACTTTATGATAATGGAACATTCAAGGGTCTAAGTGAAAGGTATTTTAAAATTTATTTTATGGAATGACACAACGTCATTCCTGGTCATGCGTTTCTACAAAGTTTTTGATTTCGAGTCAAATTTCGAGTCTGGAAAGGGGCGTTTCAACTTGGTATCAAAGCTTTGGTCTAAGAGAAGTAGGTTTCCATTATAGGTTGCCTAAACTTGGACCACTTATAGCTGCGTTGCCGTAAGTTTAAGTAATGAAGAATGTGAATGCTTTAGTTATAAGGTAGTTAAGTGCTTACGATGAATAGAATGATGATGCTTAGACATATTAATGATTATGTGATGTGTTGTAGTCATTGGTTATATGACTTTGATTTTGATTAGAATGTTAAGCGCTTATTAGAAAAGTTAAAATTGAAGATGTTGAGGTAATTATTTAATGTAAGTATATGAAAGCTATTATATGTCTAAATGTTATACGAATATCAGATCTATGCTATGTTAATTATATGTATAAGTAATGTAAGATGTATATGATGATATGAGTTAAGAAGTGCTTGATGCTAAGATAAATGTATAGTATTGCATTTTAATTAGTAATAATGAAAGTATGAAAGTATGAGTTAAGTAATGTGAAGATGCTTGAATTATGAAAAAGTCATTTAATGAAGAAGTATTGTATTAAGTGTAAGTGCTTATATGAATTACTAATAAAAGTTGAAGTATGATAAGTCGTGTAATGTAAAGGACATGATAAAGTATTATGTAATGGTATGACATGATTAAGTATGAGACATATAAGAATGAATAAAGAATGAAAGCAACCTCGTTGATATATGAAAGAGGTGTATGATAAGTAAAATGAGTAAATAAGTATATCTAAAGGTAAATTAAATGAATGAATGATAAATAATATGGCTAATATGCGTAAAATGTTTAAATAGATTAAAAGAAAGTGTGGGTATATCTTGTCCACAAGTTCAACGTGGAATTGAAGAGAGAATGATAAATGAAATGTTAAAACGGATACGTTTATGTAATATTGAGGATGACAAGAGTCATTGAATATCGCGTAAGAAAATGAAAGAAGAAAAAGTGTGGAGAAGCAATGAAAGTAGAAATGAAGATTATATGATTGGGAAGGTATGTAGATGATGAAAAGGATTAAAGAATGATAAATTTAAATTTAACTTGGATCCAATGATTAATGTAATGGTATCCTTCAGGATAGCCTAATATGATGGTAT
>BQNB010114137.1:7500-19942 GCA_026074375.1 Tanacetum coccineum
GATGGATGGAATACTTTGACTTATGCGACTCATGCATAATCAATGCTCTCAAGTCACCAAAAAACGGAATCCAACTCTTGTTGTTCAGACACAACGTTCCGTCAGCACGGGGTTCGAGTTTATTAATCATACCATCTAGATCTTTCGTTATATAATTCTCTTCCTTCCTCGCCTCGGCTTGAGCATTTAGAATCTGTTTTGGAAGATTCAATCCTATAGTCATTACTAAGGCTCGAACTCGTAGCGGCTTGATCCTTTCCTTTCGACTCAAGGCATCTGCCACCACGTTCGCCTTCCCTGGGTGATATCTAATCTCACAGTCGTAATCACTTAACAATTCTAACCATTGACGCTATCTCATGTTCAGTCCTTTCTGATCAATAATATGCTACAAACTCTTGTAATCAGTGAACACAACACACTTCGTGCCATACAGATAAGCGGCCTCCACATCTTCAGGGAAAATACTACTGCTCCAAGCTCTAAATCGTGTGTGGTATAGTTCTTCTCATGAACCTTGAGTTGGCGAGATGCATAGGCTATAACCTTCTCCCTTTGCATCAAAACTGCGCCCAACCCTTTATTCGAAGCATCGCAGTAGACCACAAAGTTCTCACTTCCTTCTGGTAAGGCCAACATTGGCGCACTACATAATTTCTGTTTCAACAGCTGAAATGCAGCTTCTGCTTTTTCTCCCCAATCAAATTTCACGTTCTTTTGAGTCAATTTTGTCATAGGCCTAGCGATTTTTGAGAAGCCTTCGATGAATCGTCGGTAGTAATCAGCAAGACCTAAAAACAGTCGAATTTCGGTTGGAGTATTGGGTGACGCCCAATCCTTGACTGACTCAATCTTAGCAGGATCAACGTGAATGCCTTCACTATCAATCACGTGACCAAGAAATTTCACTTTCGATTACCAAAATTCGCACTTGGAAATCTTTGCAAACAATTTCTCCTCCTTAAGTAACCTCAATACTAACTTAAGGTGTCCCTCATGCTCCTTCTTATTTTTGGAGTAGATCAATATATAATCTATGAAAACGATCACGAAGTTATCCAAATACGGTTTGCACACCTGATTCATCAGATCCATGAATATTGCCGGTGCGTTGGTCAGTCCAAATGGCATTACTTGGAACTCGTAGTGACCATAGCGAGTCCTAAACGCCGTCTTTGGAATATCCTCTTCACGAACTCTGAGTTGGTGATAACCAGACCTCAAGTCGATCTTAGAGTAGACTCTTGACCCTTGCAGCTGATCAAAAGTCATCGATTCTCAGAAGTGGGTATCGGTTCTTCACAGTAAGTTTGTTTATTCACGGGTAGTCGATACACATTCGAAAATATCCATCTTTCTTCTTGACAAACAAAACCGAAGCTCCCCATGGTGAGGAACTATATCTTATAAATCCCTTGTCAGAAAGCTCCTGCAATTGAGTGGATAACTCTTGCATCTCTGACGGTGCTAAACGATACGGGGATCGTGCTACATGTGCAGCACCAAGGACTAAGTCGATTTAAAATTCGACTTGCCGAGTGGGTGGTAATCCAGGCAAGTATTTTGGAAATGTCCGTTTGACAGGGTGGTCCCAACGGATTCAAACCCCGGACAGGGTTGTCAAACCCAATAGATCAATTTAATGCATTAGCGCTTACCAACACATGGTAACTAAAAAGTCACACAGAAAAAGGCATATACTCAGTAGTGAAGGAATCATATTCAAGTAATCGAAAACATTTGCGTTCAATAATCACACACATACAAGACAATATAATCCCCCATAGCCACCCCCCCGCCCCCCCCTCCCCCCCCCCCCCCCCCCCCCCCACCCCCCTCACCCCCCCCCCCCCCCCCCCCCCCCCCCCCTCCCCCCCCCCCCCACCCCCCCCCCCCCCCCCCCCCCCCCCCCCCCCCGCGGAGTAAAAACATTGAAAACTTTAAAAGCGAGGCTATGAACTCACCTTGGTTTACGTAACAATTTTTTTAGTGGTTATATATCAATTTTTATGTATAAGATTTAATGTCATGTATCTACTATTAATTAAATCATATGTTAATTATTAGATTTAATGGTTAAGATCACTTCTCATTTTAACAATTTTAAGCTACTACACCACAATAACTCTCATATATATATATATATATATATATATATATATATATATATATATATATATATATATATATATACACACACACATACACACACACATTCATTCATGTGATGAGAAATCTACTTGCGCTTTAGATCCTAAAACCTCACAACATTGAGTTATAATTGTCCCTCACGTTTTATCTTACGTGACTTTAATTGAAAACGTTATATTTTCGATAACTTTCTATTTTTAGAAAGTTCTATTTTCGGAAAGTTACCATATTTGGTAAGTTTAAATATCTAGGTATATTTTTAATACCTATCATTTTATTTATATTCATGTACTTAGTTAAAAATTATATAAGTCTTATATGACCAGTTGACTTTTTAAAGTCAACATTTGACTTTTATACTTATATTTATTTTAACCCAAATCTGACCCGCGCCAAACGACCCTCTAAATCACATTTTCACGATTCGGAGTAAAAAGAGATTTTATGCGAAACGTTATTCCGGACAACTTTTTAGTTTTAGCCGAGACCCGAAACTCTACGGAAAATGACGAAAATGCCCCTGCAAGAATCTGATGTAACTTGTATTTTTAATAAAAACGCAGCAGTTTGACCATCGGTTTTGACCCGCTATATCACGTTTTCGTGACTTTGACCAAAAAGAGATTTTATAGAAAACGTCATTCCGGACAACTTTCGTGTTTCGCCGGAAGGCCGAAACGGACTCGAAAGTGCTCAAAACGGCTGTCGAAAATCAGATCAGAATGTATGCTTTATAAAATAGCTGATTGGTAACTTATAAAATTTCCAAACTTCGATCGCCCATAACTTTTTCGTTATAAGGAGTTATGGGACGTTCGAATTACCGAAACGTACATTAGGACGAACTCTATCATATTTCAAAAGCAAAAATTAATTTTTATAAATTTTCGAACCTTGTTTTCTGTGCCAAACTTACTGCACGAATTTACACTTTTAAAAACCCATCAAAATTATTTTCTCAATCACCCAATATCATCATCTAGCCTATTCGACGCAAGTATACTCGGATTTCATCACATGCAATAACTCTAAATCGATTAAATCGCAAAAACAAAAATAACACAAGTATTAAAAATACTTACAAAGCTATATTAAGCAAGATCGGACAATACTTGAACCGACTCGTTCCCTCTTGTGTCTTGCCGAACTCGAACCAACCCCAAACATCAAAACCGGACTTTTCCCATTTAAACCGAGCTTCAAATATGTTTTACTCCTAGCTATTTTCAAACATCCTTTTAACAAAATTGTATTGAAACTAACCCGGATTCTACTCCAAAAAGTACTCATTGCATGTGTTTTTATATTGTGTAGATGTGTAGAAAATGAAGAGAGATTCAAAAAAATATAAGTTTTTTTTTTTTATTCATTATGCATGTGACTTTTTCTGGCGACACGGCAGTTTCCGGTGACCGAAAAACTTTTTCGGTGGTGGTGGAGTGGTGGTAGCCAACGAAAAGGGAGGAGGAGGAGGATGCGTGTGTTTATTATGAAATAATGTAAGTAAACACATATATAATACAACATCATATATTATATACTATATATATATATATATTTCTATATATATCTAAATATATATATATTTATAGCCTATATATTATTTGCTTGTACTTTTGTCTATTTGGCAAGAATGGTCCTCCCTTTTTCTATCTTGAGATTTTTGACATACCAACTTTTACTAAAATCATAACACGATAACCGTGCTTCAGGATTTACACTACCGAGACATTTTGATTTTACGTTACATTTTTCTTGGTTTAACATATTTAATAAATGTGTACATTTTAAAATACGAATCCGGCTCAAGACAAGGAACAAATGACGACATTCATAAAAATAATAAATTTATGATCTTAAAAAACAATATACGAGATACGTCAGAAAATTTGTACGTTGCTCGAAAGGTTTAACGAACACGCAGAGTCAAAACGGTGACTCGCGACACGGCGACAATAAAGTTATCCAATTTTCTTCAAAATTATATCAAATAAAATACTCGACATTATTTATTATCGACAAATAAATTCAAATGTCGACGTTCGCTTAAGAAAACTCGTAAAATAATTATTATGCCGTCGAACTCGCGATCGTCATACGCGTCGTGAAACTCGGGTTGTTACATTCCACCCACCTTAAGGGAGCGACGTCCCAGTGCTCGGTCCTTCTTACTCGTCTCATCATTCGTTCGTGGCATGATGGCTTCTCGTCATCACGCAGACTCCTAAGTTTTTAAAATAAATATGCGTATAAATATTCGCTCCGACTTATTCCTGAATGGGTGAAAATCAACAAATACAAGTGGTAAATTATACCCACGAAATTCAAAATAATCATGGTTAGCTCTTATTAAAAGAGGCAAAAAACAATTGGGGATATATAATTCGACATAAACTACAATCTCGTCGTTCAAACTTTTAAGTCGCGTTCTTCATAAGGGGGACAATATACAGTCACGGATTAGATCAGATTAAAATAATTATTACGTCGTTCTCAGACAAATTTTCTAAATTAATGATCGATTCAAACTTAGTGGGGATCGTAAAACAACAAAACCAGCGCACCTTGCTTATCAAAACCAAGGCTGTAACTGAATAACGGTTGTGAATTAAAATCAATGTATATGTCGACACTCAATACGAAATTATACCAATATTCAAAAACCGGGATATGCTTCGTTACCACAAATCCAAGACATTACGCGCTAACTAAATCCCAAGATGACTGTCATAACAAATCGGATATATATAATTATATCATTATCCAAATTAAAATACTCATCATTATTCAAAACCAAAATACACATGTTGCCCTTCCGGTCTCGTTCAATAATGCCCTTCCGGTTGTGAAAAATAATCTGAAACACATTAGATCTCCTAATCACCTTACGACATTATTACACATGCACATATAATCACATAAGTACCTATTGTACGCTCGCCATCTTTTACATGATGACTCGATGAATTGGCCTCATACAAAGGCATTCATCACGCCCACTTTTAACCAAGCATTGACGATTACTATCACATATCGTATCCGCTTTCCTTTGGAGCTTTTGACATAATTATTCATTCTAACACTTATATTTATACCCCTCCGGTCATATTAGGGCTGAGTAAATAGACCGGTAGACCGGACCGGACCGGAAAACCAGACCGAACCGGACCGACCGGACCGCAGGTCCGGTACACGGTCCAGGGTTTTGGACCAATTACGGTCTTCGGTCCGGTCGGTCCGGTCCGGTCGACCCAAAAACACGAGATTGATCCTCATATGGACCGGATGGACCGAGGACGAACCGGACGGACGTACCAATTCGGTCTGGTCTACGGTCCGGCTTTTTAGACCAATTTTCTGGTCTCGGCTCACGGTTCGGTCCTTCCGCCGGTCGGTTCCGGTTCTTAGACCCGATGCTCACACACCTATGTTTCACATATTTTTTCCTCAACGTACCGAGTTGCCACATAGTAAGCCACTCGACGATAATTCCAAACATAAACTCGGCTAATTCTAATTGTCTACACTCACCTCTCATGCGGTACTTAAAGCCATAATCGTCAACCAGACTTTTGCGATGTCCCATCCACACTTATTACGTCCTAAATTCTCACTTGGGGCATTACACATGTTAGCCTTAAAGTATGTCGGCTTAATATGGAATTTTACATTTAGTCTACATTAGACTGGCACGCAGGACTAGATATGTCAAAGTGTAGTAGGTAGATGTATCCCGGGCTATATATATCCCCTCCATACTTCCATAAAGGGGTGAGGAAAAATATTTGGTCTCATAAGTGTGTGGTGTTTCTCTCTCTAGAAAACACACACACTCTTTCCTTTCTCTCTATAATAAAATGGCAACTTATTATTCTATCCTCCCCGACCTCCAGATCATGTCTCTTGTTATGTGAATCTTATGGTTAACAATTGGCATCAGAGCTGCATGGGTGTATCGTATCGTGTGTTTGTTGTTTCGGTTACTGTTCATGTACTGTTCATGTTACTGTTTATTCATGATATTTTTTTTCGTGTCTATTTTTTCTTGTGAAAGTCATGACAATGGTTTTAGTTTGATGATTATATGTTTTTGTTTCATTTTTGATTCATATCTGCCAGATATATGTGCCTAAAAGACAAGTTTTTTAGCAAACAAAATATCGGGTTTCTTTTTATGTTCTTGGTGTACGTTTTGACTAATGACAAAAACGAAAGTGACTTGCGTTTTGCCTCTCATTGCGTTTTGGTGGAAACTTACGTTTTGCAAGCGATTGAATACCCTTTTGCAAGCAAATAGAAACGTTACGCTGCCAAAATTTTTGAAAACTTGCGTTTTGTCCTTGTTGCGTTTTGTAATTGGTTGTATTTTGACTCGCAAGAAATCTTGCGTTTTGTTACCCAAGACCCAAACCGAGTCAACTAAGTATTTACCGGTGGACCGGTCACTTCAATCGTGTCTAAACACAAATCGCAAAACAACACCACAACAAATCTGCTACAAACAACTACCACAAATGAACATCAACAAACCTCATGCCTCATCATCCAACAAATCCATCAAACCCTATAACACCATCGTCACATTTTTTCTACATCAAAGATAAATCAACAGCCTATAGCAAATCATTCGTTACAAATATAATTCACATTCCACTCTCAATACATCAACACAGACTCAAATGAACGAAAATTAAATGAAATTATTGCAGAATATCATGTTCCATACAAACTATTTTAACAGATTCATAAACACATTATCTTCATTGATCTATAAAAGTCAGAACCTTTACTTTTCGAAAATAAAGAGTGAGTCATAACCAATTTGTTACACTCAAATCTTTGCTTCGTTTTAAGAATAATACAATAACAAGCATGTTGACCCTACCTGAGACCCTCCAAAGGATCATGATGCCGTGTTCTTGTATGCCTCGTATAATCAAATGAAGACACGAAGGTCTTTGGTTCGGTTCATCTTTATTGGAATCGAAAAAGGGTGTGGTTTTTGGGAGAGAGTCTTGTATATGTTTTGGTTTAACCTATAGATTTGAAGTTCTATCTTGAAGCAATTGAAAGATTTAGGAGATTGATTTCTTCGATCTGATTTTTTTTCTTTTGGGAGAGATAAAGAGAATGGGGGCGGAGGATTTGTGTGCGTGTGATTAAGGTTTGGAAAGCCCTAATTATAAGGGTGTTATAAAAGTGTGTTACTTGGATCCGACCATCCGGGTATGATTTTCACGGGCCTTAATTACATTGGGTGAATTAATAGCAATTGCAAATGGGCCGTGTAATAAAATTGATTTATGGGTGGTCCGTGTATTGTTAGGTGTTGGGCTGGTATTGTTATTGACTAGTGGGCTGAATCTTTAATTTAAATCGAAAAATTACTAAGTTAATTTTGCTACTGTAATTATAGGATGACTAAGCGGGACAAAAATAGGGGACTAACAATGCTATCTCTGACAAGTTGGACCTTAGATAAAAATTGTTTTTTTTTTCTTTGGACGACATTTAAAAATAACATTTGTTCTAGTTTATCGACATTCTTCGAACAACACACAACAACTCGATACATAACACTAAACGATCCAAAAAAAGATTCAATAAATGACAAACGGCTAGAGATTCGAATTATGATGACAAGTGTCACGGAAGTGATTTGGTATCCCTATTGAGCTTGAAGTTAGATTTCACGAAGGCGTCTACTTATTTCATCATCGAGACTTCCTTCTATATGCTAACCCTTTGCCTTTAAGCCCCAATTATCGATTGATGACTTGCTTGACGAATATTAGCTTATGATTAAAGAACCCTTGAATTATCTAGTTACCAGAGTCATGGGGTGGTTGTTGCAGATCTGTATACCTATCACTTAAAGGAGTATACGTTGTAGTACTCAGTGTCACACGCAGAAGTCGATGTGGATAATTTAATGAGATGTCTGTACTTTTATACTTTTTTCGGTGGGGTATACAAGTGCTTACAATTTAATCTTGCACCGTCTTCAATCACAACAGTGCAAGTCTTAAGTAACAAATTTGGCGGGATTTCACTCATTTCATAAGTTTGGTATATCGGGTTTACTTCACCAAGTGAATCACAACAATAGCCGACAGAATACGAGGTTGGTAAGTTAGCCAGAGAGTTTAAAGGTTGAGATGTAATCAGCAATTCTCACGGGATATTATTGTCCCATTCCAAGACAAAGGTAATCACAGTACTAGTGAAATTCTCAAAGTTCTTTCAACGACAATTTTTTCCATATTTTTTTTTACAAGACCTTGATTATACCAGTTTTCTTAATTCTTGCTTCATCTCTTACGGTTTCTGAAGAAAGAGGGTAAATGCTTTGTTTGGAATTTCAAGATTTCTGCTTAAGAACAAGACTTCTCGAGTATATCCGTGCGTACACAACAATGATGCTTCCAGAGTTCGCAACATCATGGGGGAAATGTGTACAATTTTTCGAGACTTAGTTGACTTTGATGCTTACCATGTCAACTTCCAAGGGGAAGTAGTGTAGACTACTTTACTTAGCATGGTTTATGAAGTATACTGCATATGTGAGAAGAATTGATGTTGATTTCTCGCATGCACCCCCGAACGAATATTCACCAAGCCCTAATGACAAGAAGCAGTGGTCGTTGGTGTGGTTTGACTTCTACAAATTTCCGATGTGCACGTCAATGACAAGTAGAAGATTGTTCAAGCTACAACAAAGTTTTAGAATCTGCTTAAGATATGGATGTTGGTTTGGGGGAAGCTGATTCAGAAACTTCGCCAAAAAGGAGTCTATGAAGAAAGCTATTCAAGACATGCTGCATGAATTGGGGGGAAGTTAATCCAGTTCATACATACTACAATGGTTCCTGTACAAGTAAAGACAATGAAGATCCAAGTTGGAATACAAGTATCAAGACAAGAGAGAGAGAACTCAGAAGACATCTTCAGCTTTGGAAGTGCTTTGGAAGACTTTATTTTATTGTAATTGTACTTGATAGGAACATTGTAAGTAATCGTATGTGTCCACATATTGGGGAAAGATTGTTAGCCTTAAAATATGGTGACAAAACACGGATATCTACCACTATAGTTCTTTTTATAGCGTGTCACATATGGACTAATAATGACTAGTTACGATAGTTATGTGGCACTAGGACTATAAATACTCATTCCATACTTCCATGGAGGGGTGAAGTTCACTTTTGTAAAAGTGTGTGTGTGTGTGTGTTTTCTCTTTAGCATACACACTCTTCCCATCTCTTTAACCTTTTAACTCTAATAAAATGGCTATACATCTATTTCACTTTACCATACCTCTAGATTAGTTTTAATCCCTGATATTAGCCGACAGAATACGAGGTTGGTAAGTTTGCCAGAGAGTATAAGGTTGAGATGTGATCAACAACTCTCACGGGATATTTGAAGCTACTAAACGTCAATGATACTTTACAGTCTCAGCAAAATCTTTCAAAGTTCTTCAATGTCTTTATAACTTTTAAAATGATTGTTGTTATGACAAGAATTCTGTGTATATGGGCGTACCGTCAATGACTACTTCTGGAGTTCGAATCCTATCCTGGGGACTACGTGTACTTTGATACTTTGATGTTATCAGGTCAACTTCCAAGGGGAAGTAGTCTATACTACTTCACTTAGTATGGTTTATAAAGTATCCTGCATGCGTGAGAAGAATTGTTGTTGATCTCTTGCATGTTCCCCCGAACAGATATTCACCAAGACCGAATGTCATGATACAGTATAGAAGCAGTATTAGCATGATGTGGTTGATGTTTCTTCTCCTAAATTATGCTGTGCCAATTTAAAATGTTAATGTTAGAGATGTTCAAGCTTACATCATGTTTTTAGAATCTGCTAAAGATACGGTTGTTGCGTTTGGGGGAAGCTGATTCAGAAAAAACTCTCGCTAAAAGAGTTATGAGAAAGCTTTAAGACATGCTGGATGATTGGGGGAAGTTAATCTCAACTTCTGCATACTAAATGGTTCAGAACAAGAGTCAAGACATAGAAGATCCAAGCTGGAGTACAAGTATCAAGACTAGAAGACAAAGACGACATCTTCAGCATTGGAAGCGCGTTGGATGTCATTTCATTATGTTGTATTTGTACTTGTTAGGAACATTGTAAGTAATTCCAAATGCCCACATATTGGGGGAAGATTGTTAGCCTTAAAATATGTCGGCTAATACGGAATTACATTAGTTTACATTAGCCGGTCAAAACGGGCCATTGACTAGAACATGTCAAGTGAAGTAAAGTAGATTTCGGTGCTCTCGGGCTTTATATTTCCCCTCCCTACTTCCATGGAGGGGGTGAGAAAAACATTCGTTCTCATAGTGTGTGTTGTTCTGACTTCTAGAAAACCACACACTCTCTTCCTTTCTTCTCTCTAATAAAATGGCAACATACTTATTTCTAATCCTCCCCGACCTCCGGATCATGTCTCTTGTAGTTGATTCTTATGGTTAATCAACACCCATTCGCTTACAATTCCCTAAAACCGCATCACTGCCACGTAAAAGTTAACGTAAACGCTCACTACCATTCTAAAGCACATACACATATACACATATTCCCATATAATTCGGCGCGACCAATCCTGCTACAAAAATAATGTCAGATGAAAAATCAAAAAAATTTTGAAAACAATGAGCATCATGGTCTTTTTGCTCGTCCGATGAAAATTCAAAATATTTCAACGTCTTCCCTCATGGCGACTAACAATCTGTGGTTTGGTCCCTTTCCATCGCGTAACCATCATTGATGTATCAAATCATCAGTCCAAAATACTCACACCTTCTAATTTAATACCGTTTATACTTAAGACGTTGGCTATTTTAGGTTGTTCCTCCAGTAATAGAAAATGGCGTTACCATTTAGGATAGGAATCTCTAATCAATTCGCCACTTCTTTACGCTTGGGTCGTCCACTGTCCGAGTAAGTGCCACTACACTTAACCGTAGGTCATGTCATCGTATAGGTGTCTCATTTAAAATCCTTGAACGTCATCAGATCTATTAATGACTTACACTTACCACTCACTCTATCTTCGGAAAGAAGTCTTCTAAGGCCATCCGTTGATACATTTAAGGCGTCATTACATCCAATGTAGGAGAGGTCTTCCTCCACTATCTCAACTTTCAACCTCGGGACTAACCATCTCAGCTTCCACCCTCCTTAGGAATCTTTACATCTCCAAAAAAATTCCTTCTCAGTGTCGGTATCAGGTTCACACCCTTGATAACTCAAATCTATCATTTCCTACTAGCACACCGACTATACTTAGTCTTGGCACGTCTTCAAAACAATCACCGCTCCTAGATACTACGAACTAAATATCACTCCTTTCTAGACATACTCGTTCTGAACAATACCGTAGGTATTTCCGCTTTTGAACGACTCGGTCATAATGACTCGCATGAGACTCTCTCCATGTAGTCGATAAGAATAGGGTTACTTGCATAAGAATCCGTAATAGATGACAATTAATAATCTTTCAAAATTGTGTGCTCAACAATGCTAACCCTCAATTTTATATTCATTTTACAACTTGGTATCATTGTTTTTGGTGTCAAGCATATGTAAAATCGAGGGGGAGCAAGTTTATGTTCCATGTAATTCATGCTAAGTAAAAGTTTTCCCCATGGTATTTTGTTGGGAATTATATATGAGTTGATAAAGACAAAATAATAAATGAAACAAGATGGAAACAAGAAGGACCAAAGTCGTCATTGTAGAAGTCTTCAAAAGATAAAAATTAGAAGATTCTCTCAGATTTGGTCAAAGATAAAGATAATATTTAATTGATTTTCTTATTAATTATCTTTATTAGTTTCCATGTAAACCTTGACTCCTTATACCATAAAAGGAGGTCTAAGGTATGTAGTTTAGGCATCCAGAAAAGAATAGAATAACAAACTTCTCAATGAGAGTCTAACAAAAGCGTGTGTGTGTACACGTTTAGTAGTAGTAGTTAGTTTATTAGATAGTTGGTGTAGCCTCATTTATTCTGATAAAATATAATTAAGGCTTCAATGTTCGGTTAAAACCTTGTTTGATAATATTGTGTTCTTGTTATTCCGCTGCGTGTTCAATATTATCTGTAAAACTAATCCTAGATGGGCTTATCGATTCTCAACATGTGGTATCTGAGCAGGTTGCTCTTGATATCTAGGATTGTTTAAGGCTTTCGTGTCTATTTTATGGAGAAAAGAAGCTGTCGAATGTTTGTTCTTGGTATGATCACGTGTGTTGATGTTAGGGTTTTTCA
>BQNB010114138.1:0-21811 GCA_026074375.1 Tanacetum coccineum
CTCGATCGTGACGAGTATTCTATCATAAGCTTGGCAAGGATACACATCTCCACCGCTAAAGCTAAGGAGTAACAAGTTTATAAAGGTAAATATGGGTTTATATAAGAAGGCTTAGGGTTGATTACTCTAACTAATCTTTATCGATACTAATATTCCAGGAGGGCGACAAAGACCACACATACACACTTGTAACGACGGGATAGACACATGTAACTACTCACTCCCATCTTGAATAAGCTAAATAGTAGGAATAGTAGAGTAATATAGGGTATGGATCTGCTAACTTTCACTAATAGTAATAAACCAACAAGGCAGGTGAGACATGCATACATGGCCGTAACGACAAAACAAACATGCACGCTCAATCACATCCTCATTCGCGTAAAACCCATGGTTAATGATTAGGAAAGAGAATTAAATTGTTGTTAAATAAAAATTACCAAACAAATAGATTAAGTCTAAAATACAAGTTGCTAGACACTTTTTCCCGACCATAACCATGATAAAGACATAACTATTTACAACGTCTTGATCATAGATCAAAAACAACAACCTAAGTTGGCATTCCTGTAACGGTCAACTTCCCAATCATCCCATACTTTACATACTTTATAAGGCAAGTGGCAATATCGACCACTTTATACAATACTCTACATCGTTGATTTGTATCAATAAATAATTGATCCTTTGTGTAATTCCTTCGGTAGTTGCGAAACGATTATCTTCAAACTTTCCTTCTCTTTTTTTTGTTGTGATTTTTCTAATTTTTTCATTATTTTTTATTTTTTTACTAACACTATACTACGAAACTCGGTGTAATTTCACCATCTTCACGATTATAATAATTCCGGATAACTCCATTGATAATTCCTTGTTCTTCGTACGTACCATTAATTACGATGGTAGTAAAAATACATGAGTTTTGACTATAATATACATTCCTATTTGCGATGTGCAAATTCTTACAATCGTACCAAAGATAGAAAATTTTGACATAAGACTCGAGATTTAAGCAACTAGCAACTGTAAAATAAACTTAATCTAATAGGGTAGGCTAAGGTGTAAAGGTGTAACGAAACAAATAATTGGTGTAGTTCCTAAAGAATTAGCTTTACGGGTTGTTCTAGGGGTATCTTACTCTTAAAATGAGAGTAAACAAAGGGTTTATATGGGGGTTAACTAACTAGTGTAGTTAGTTAATAAGCAACATGTAAAGGTGATTTGGGTGTAATCCTAAAAATTTTACCAATTTAAACAAGTTACTCCATCTAAATCCATAGTACTTATCACTGCGGTCTTGAATAGATATACCAAGCCATGTTTTAAAGTCAACAACATCACCGGCACACTCATATTTTATAGAATTTTAGGTAAACATTTAGAAAAGGATAGGTTAAATCCTCATAATATCTAACAAGGGTTATTGTATACGGGTTATGTATCATGTAATTTCATAAAAGAATGGAATTTGGGTAAACATTTGAAACGGATAAGGTTAAATCCTTACAATATCTAACAAGGGTTATTATGTGCGGGTTATGTATTAACTAATTTCACAAAAGTATGCTTGAATTTTTTTTAAATTTGAGCATAATTTAATCATTTTAGTGTGAAAAATAGGACAAGTATCATTCTAATTCCCATCCCCCCACTTGAATTATACAACGTCCTCGTTGTATAAATAAAACATTAAATACGGGAATTAAAAAGAATTAGAATGAGAAACTCCCCTGATATTTTGCTCGGTAGATTCTCCAAGTTGAGTTTATGAGCAAGAATGTGTATTGAACATGCGTCTGAATGCCAACATGACTACAATTACACATAGGACTCCAAATGATTGATACTTTACCAACTTTGTCGATTTTTATGCTTTCAGCGAGGTCCTGTGCAAAATATAGGGAAAACATGCAAAATCCTATCTTGGGTATCTACGGTTAATTTAAACTAAACTAAACAAACTATACAGGAGACCAATATGTCGTATCCATAAACTGGAATACGCCGTATCAGAAAACCTGTAAAAAGTATCTAATACGGGTCAGTCTGTTGAATACGCTGTATCTTGTGCATGAATACGCCGTATTGACAGAACTGACAATAATGTTTTAAAGTGCATAAAAATAAAGGATTGATAACGTCCAGACAATTAATACGCCGTATGGTATGAAGCGGATACGCCGTATTGATGTGTGGGAAGACAAACTCGATAAAAATAAATAACAATCCGGGTTGTCTCCCGGGAAGCACTTTTGTTTACAGCGAAGTCTTTAAGTTAGACTTTTCTTCCAGCTTCACTCATTCCATCTCATGTACGCTTATGTGCCCGCGTGTGAGCCATTCTTCCATCTTCGTATCTCGGACATATTCGGGCCCTAAATTCAAGACTCCTTTGTAGAATCCCTTAAGCTTTTATGAGTGCGAGATTCCATTCATCTTATCCTCTTCACTTATCTTCAGTAATGGTGGGATCTTGTTGCATTGTTCATTAGTGTGGTGTTTAAACCTCGAATGTGATTGCACCATTTGGTAAGTAACTTCTTCATTACCATTGTCTACAAATATAAAGACGATATGAGATATCAGCGCGACATGTTGTGTGTGTAAGCCATGCTCATTAGGGTGGTGATGTTATTATAGACTTGTATCAGCGATGAGTTGAGGTCAGCAATACCTGATCTGATGCGCGCGAGTGAGTAAGTGTGTGTTCATCGACTATGTTGACCAGAGAAAGACACAGTAAGGCGTACTTCATTGCTTGCGTGGGAGATCGTACTCTGTATTGATCATGTGTGCTCGTATGTGCAACTAGTTGTGTGTGTGCGAGTAGAGAATGGACTGCGCAGCTCGCACTCTATAAACCTGTAACTTTTCTGACCTCACTTCACGCACATTCCGTGCAGCGGACTGCCAGTCCGTTTTAGAGTTCGTATGTCCTAGAGTTTCTTATGAGAGGACAGTGAGAGGTTGAGAGAGTTGAGAATGCGCGTCTAGGTAAGGAGAGAAGTATTACATCTCTGAGTTGGTAGGTTGATCTTCCAGAGTAGTTCAAAGGTCGCGTGTCTACTAATATGTCTCTAGTCCTCTTATGTAGTGCACGATGTAATGGCATCACGAATGATAGCTATATCTGTTGTATGTCACGCCTTTAAATTAGCTTAATCTTCGGTCTTATGGGCTTGTTTGAAGTTAGAAAAGCCAATAAACTCAGTTTTTAGGGCTTATGAGCTTATGGATGAAGCCATAAGCTCATAAGCTTGAATGATTGAGCTTATGGGCTTTTCTAATTTCAAACAAGCCAAAAAAAAGCTAATTTAAAGACCCCCCATAGAAGGTGTTTAGTAGGAGCGATGGTGGAGTGTTTAGCTTATTTTTCTGTCTTATGGGCTTGTTTGAAATTTGAAAAGCTAATAAGTTCAGTTCTTAGGGCTTATGAGCTTATGGATGAAGCCATAAGCTCAAGTTGCTTGAATGATTGAGCTTATTTTATTGCCTTATCTAATTTCAAATAAGCTCATAAGACTGCAAAATAAGCTAATTTAGAGACACCCCGTATAAGGTGTTTAGTAGGAGCAATGGTGGAGGTGCATATCTTGAAGAGCTGATTTAGCTGACTCAAACAGAACAAATAAGTACAAATCTTGGTGAAAGAAATAGCAGTTTTGTGCAAATGCGTACAAGTGCTTATCTGCTAAAGTCATTAGTAGATAAGCATTTAAATAAGCAAATGCCAAATACCCTTTATTCTCAAGTAAGTTCGAGTTTATTAATACTCAGACACGAGCTCTATGAAGCTTCTAGATTATTATGTAGGTGTTGATATAATATACTTCTAAAAGATAGTGGAGCTTGAATGTTTTCCACGATCCGAGCTTGGGCCTGCATCTAGAACATGGTGGTGTTTGAATACAACTTAATTGACTTAATATGGAAAAACTAAATTTATTAAGTCATGGGAAACGTTATTTGTTATTTACTTGATCAAAAGAAATGACTTAAATTAATAAGTGACAAAACTGAGGGTAAGTTATTCGTTAATTAACACGACTTTAATGAAAAAATTAAACAAACAGGCCTTAGTCAGCTTGAACGTTGTTGGTTATCGCAGAGAAAACAACTTGTTGAAATAGAGTTGTGCTGCATAAGAATGTTAGGGATACTGGAATTTGTTGACTTGTGCTGGAAGTGAAATAGATCATCTGGAGAATAGGTGTCTTATGCTGACAATAAGTAGAATAAATAACGTTGAAGCAATCTTGGTGAAATGGAGCTCTAATATGTAGCTTTAGTTGAATGTGATGTCGTAAGGTAGCTATCATGTTAACATACTTTGGGGTAACTCTTTGCTTAGTGTATAGTCGATGAATATCAAGTATTTTGATTGTCTCGGTTTCATGCATACTGAAGGAGATTTAACACTTACAGAAGCTATAAGTGTTGATATAAATTATGATACAATTAAGTGAAGCTTATGTAGATACCTTAACATGAGGCCTTTTGTAATTATACTCATTTTATGTGTAAAAATGTCACTAATTGCGTTTGTAGTTACTCGTCAATAGTTCTTTCTTTTATCTGATATTAAATATCGTTGGCAGTTTAAGGATACTAAAGTGTCTAGTATATACAGCCTGATTGATAATTACTAAAGAATACAAAGTGATATATGTTTTGTTTGAAAATGTGGTTTGTAGTTAATCGTGTCGAAGCACGGAGCGATCAGTTTGATATGTACATGCAGCTGGATGTGAATACAGATATCTATCCTATGCATGTTGGTGAGAAATTTATGATGGTTTTAGCAACCACCTTGAATTTGGATGGAACTCCCGACTCTGGATTTTTTTCTCCGGTAATCTCAACACTCACTCTTCCATTGAAATGTCATAAATTTATAGGATGGAGTCGGGCAGGTTGTGTAATGGGTCAAAATGGGTTTGGGTCAAATGGGTCATTCTGTGCTCCTCTGTTTATACACATGGAAATAGAGGGAAATAACACGAACGAATGGAACCTTATGTTTTAGGCAAATAGCTGATCCACATTCTTCTCGGGATGTCTTTATTGCTACCCTATGGTTAAAATAATATTAAGATAATTTCAGGAAAATATTTTACTTAATTCAGTTAATATTTCCAGGGTGGCAGGAAGTCGCTTGCTGACAAATTTGAATACGTGATGCATGGAAAGCTGTATAGGATCACCGAAGAAGGCTCAGGAAACAATGTTAAAGCGTAAGTTGGATCATTTTAGTATCATCTACTATAATCTTATTGATGCATTTGGTCATTGTCGACTTATATCTAAATGTGATTTGTTTTTTCAGAGACATTTATGTTTCCTTTGGCGGTTTATTGATGTTGTTGAGGGGTGATCCTTCAATTGCAGCTAAGTTTGAGCTTGATCAGAGATTGTTCATCCTTATGAGGAAGGTGGACAAGGCTTAGTTTAACATATCTTGATGTTCGTGCTCTGGAGCAGACCTATGCTAAGTGACTTGAATTGATCTAAATCATATGTAAAATAGATCGACTATTATAAGTTGCTCATTATTATGTGTACCTTTGCGCTATGGTTGACTCGATTATAAACAGGTGACAGTTTTCATTTCAGAATATCTTGTCGCTTTGTTTTGACAAGCTCTTGAAATAGTAACTCTGTCCATCTGCCCTGACCCTCACATAATAAGTAGCCACTTTTTTAAGAAGATTGAAGTCATAGTGTTGTGAGCATCATTGTTGTATGAGAAATGAACTTTAAGAGCCTATGCTTTGTTTTAACTAGAAAGTCGAACAACTGATGCTTAACCGTTACGTAATCACCATTGACAAGGACCTTGACTAGGTGGTTCATGTTTGCACATTGAGTCGAGTCGACCCTCTATAGTAAAATAATCAACATTTGTATCAACACTCAAATGATACTTAAATGATCTCACATGTCACATATCATGTTCAAATAAACATGTACATAAACGCATGTATTGCTCAAATGAACATAAACATCTAACACTCGAATGATCTTACATATCATGTAGCAACAAATAAACTCACACATCCATACAATTTATTTTCTTTTATTTATTCTTTTGTCCGCAATGGATGGTCGTCGTGCTCGGTCAACTACACGGAGGACGCGTTCTCTAGTTACGCCTCCCCTCCAAGACCCGTTGCATAGTGAAAAATGGGAGGACTTTGTCGAAAATCAAGTCTTAGTGGCGCAAAAAAACACCCCAATCGCTATAAAAATTGACCGTTTGGTCATTTGTTAAAAAAAAAATTCTTAAAATATTTATATGAACTTACTCTATAAATACATCAATACTTTTCTATTTTATACACTTTTAAACCCAGGCTTTATATACATACTCTAATCTTAACTCAAACAATGTCTCAAAAAACACTAGAAAACAAAACACCAAAATCCCGAGTCTAGCAAAACGTTCCAACACTAAATTTCAATTTTTATTGTAATCAAAGTTATAAATAGCGTGAGGCGTGACGTAGCGGCATAACCAAGCCTCACGCCTTAGGAGCCATGAAAAGTCATAGTGGTTTTTAATGAAAATATTTATAAATATATGTATTTATATCATATTTCAAATATATTGAGTTTACAAAAAGTGTGAGGAATAAAGTTAAGAAACTATCTTTACATCTAATCTTTTTCAATTATATAAAAAAAGTGTTTTGGAACGAGGATGAGAATTCTCCTTTGCTTCTCGAGGAGGTTTTTAGGACCTCATTGTAGGTTTAGTAAATCTGACTCCGGGTTTTAAAGAAGGTTTGTAAAAATGTTTTATCTCATCATCACTTGCAATGGGAATTTTGGTATTATTTATAAGTATAAATTTTGGATTTGATTCTATCAATTTTTCTTTTGACTTGACTTCTTGAGCTTTTACAAACATTTACTTGTTGATTTCGCTAGGTGATCCTTTATACAATTAAAACCTTAATCTGGAATTATCTCCGAAGTCTTGAGAACTTATTATTTTCTTAAGTGAGTGACTACTATTATTAAATTGATTTATCCTAGATATTTCATTTCTAAGGTTCTCATTTTTAAGCTTAAGTTCTTGACATAATTTACATTCTTCAGTTACTTCCTTACCTTTTTTCCAACCTAGATAATTTATCTTTAGTTATAGTATTTCATTTTCTAATTCTATTTTAGCTTGTTTAGACTTTATTTTTAGCCCATGACTTTTATCTAAATTTGCATAGTCTACTATATTCATTATCTAAGTCATTTTCGTCTAGTAATGATTGGTCATCACTAAAGTATTCGGTTTCGGAAAGTACCTCATTTGAATCTTTAGCCATAAGACATTTTTCGTCCTTTGTTTTCTCCTCTTCATCATCGTTGCTATCACTCCAAATCCTCCAACGAACGCCTTTTGGTTTTGATATTTTAATGATCGGACATACTCCGATGAAATATTTTGGATCTCCGCCTTTAAAGCATTTTTCTTTCGCTTTTCCTTTTTTGTCATCTTATTCTTGAGATGAATTTTCTTTCTTCATATGGGTGGTCTACGAAATCGTCCTTGTCTTTTGAAGAATTTCTTGAAGTTTCTTACGGCCATGGCGTATTCTTCATCTTCACTATCGAAGGTTGAACTATCTTCATCACTAGATTCCTTTCTAGCATTTAAGGCAATAGATCTACTTTGTTCTCTTTTGCTTTTGATGGTTTCAGAGTCTTTCTTGATTACTTCTTCATAGACTTTTAAATTTCCAATAAGTTCGTCAAGTAAAAGAGTTGTTAGATTCTTTGATTCTCAATTGCGTACTTTTGTGCGCCATTTAGGATGCAATGCCCTAAGAAATTTCCTAACACAATTCTTGCTAGAAAAACCTTCATCAAGTGCTTTTAGACTAGTAATAATAGTGTTAAATTTAGCAAATGCATTATCTATTGATTCATCTTCCGGAATCATGAATTGTTCATATTGTTGAACAAGAAGATCTATTTTTTTTGGGTAAAGGGTTACCCCGGTAAAGTATATTAAAACCGAAAAAGTTTAAGTACAAATGGAATGTGGCTGAAGTACCACATTAACCTCAAGCTAAACAGCTTGATAAACACCTAAAACTAGAGCTTATGACATGTACACTCTTACCACTCTAGAAACAACAATGGTAACTAGAATAACTAACACAACTAAACAAGCTAACCAGCAGCACCGTGAAAGATGACTTCCAACCACTTTTGTGTGTTTGAATTAAGTTAGCCCTATTCATCAACACATTTTCCACATCTTCTATCCATCTACTTCTTCTTCATTTAAGCAGAAAAAGGAATTAGACATGAGAGATTATCTTTCTAGATGAATTTACCAGATCGTCTTCAACTTAGGTGTCGTTATGATGTATTACCCACATAAGTAGCTCCCTTCTTTGGTGCACTTGTAGTCGCTTTAGGCTCATATCTAACATTATGTTTAACCGAAGGACCAGTAAACTGATCGCCAATAGTAGGCCTGTGACTTAACCTTTCCCTCTTCTTCTTTATTACCTCCTTTTGAAACCATCATTAGTCTTCTCAGCATTAGGGGTAACAACATTAGAAGTAGCAACAATAGGAGGACTCGCCACTTTTTTAGGGCAATAGTCACATGCACATTACCAAAAAATCTTACATGTATCACATCTGGGCGGCCTCCATTCATACTCAACACGGATGGTTTCTTTGGTAAAATCATCCCCAGAAAGAGATGGAATACCAATAGTAACAACATCCACGAGATCAGCCTCTGAATTTACCTTAATTAAGCACCGAGCAAAACTACTCCTACCCCACGAATCATTACACATGGAGCTTGTGTATGAATCAAGCATAACAGGTTTACCAATGAACGTATAATTAGAACTTACCACCATCCTAATTCAAAAGACTTAAACAGGAGAACATCAAGCAATTTAACCCATATCAAAATACGAAGGTCATTCTTCTTTGAGCAAATCTAGTATCCCCGTGACATTTCTTTGAGAAATATCGGAGATTTACAAATCAACCAAGGACCACCCTCCATAACAGCCTCTAAACCAGCCCGGGAATCAAATTTAAAGAAAAAGAGCCTGGGAACTCCTCCATATCCTTTTCAACCCATTACTTTCGCCCAGTTGTTCTAGCATATATTCAACAACCGGAAACGCCATTCTCTTTCCAATAAAGTAGCCATATAGATGTGTTCAAAGCGAGTACTAACATTTTCAACAACTTTACGGGAATAGAGATGTTTAACGACCATCAAATACGGGATCAGCCACCAAGGTACGAAAGTTAGAATTAACATTTGGTTGATCCTTTGCACTTTCACCCGCAACTCCAGCATATGATGTTGACTTATTGATGTCCACAGACTGAACGATAGGGTCACTAGGTATTGTGGATTCATCAACATTAAGATTAATTGAATCATCAGCATACGAAACCTTACAAGGGATAACATCAGCATTATTACCGATCAACCTTAATTAAATTACATATAGAACCTAATGCTTCCAAGGTTTCCATACGATCTTCATTAGTCAACTCAGATAATAACTCATCATGTTTACCAGCATCAATATCATTAATTAACTTTTGCAAGTCACCCACAGTAGTTAATGGAACTCCAAAAGTGGCAGCAACATCAATACTATACAGTTCTCGGGGCACGTTAATAATAGAAGACGGAGAAACCAAAGGAGAAGATGTACTCACCTTTGGACTACTTCTAAGCTGCATACCAACCCTAGCAGCACCATCTCCAAACGTAGTACCCTTATCACTTGTATTCGACATTCTTGACTGCAACAAGCAAAATGAAACCTAAAAGCCCCTAAACAAAGAAAACTAAAAGATCAACACAACAGCTATGAGATCCACGTCTATCTCATCACGAAAAACCTTTGAAGGAAGGCAATAATATAAATACACAAAGGACTATCTGACTTCCATAATGAAAGTCGATAAGAATTAATAAAGATCCCTAAAGAATGAAAAAACACCAAACCCTAAATGAGATATCGCACCCTAAATCTTTAGAGAAACATCAAATCAAATAAGAAACTTTGTTTAAATCATTATAATCATAAGATTAACAGATTAAACAAGAGTATTATATGATATTCGGATCAAGAAAGAAGAAGATTATGCGATCAGAATTGATGGAATAGAGGGAGCCATTTTTTCGCAAAGAAGAATTTTATGCGATTAGAAAGAAGAAGATCTATTTTGTTAGCTTTGACTTGATTATTACCTTGATGAGTAATTAACAAAGTATCTCAAATTTCTTTTGTGGTTTGACACATAAAAATTCTTTCATATTCTTTACGAGGTAAAGCATTATATATTACCATTTTGGCTTCATTATTTTTAGCAAGTTTTTTTTTAAGATCATCATTTTGTTTATGAAAAGATACAATTTCATCCTTTTTAGTTTCGGGATTAAATTGAATAGGAGGAAAATCACCATCGGTAATAACATGCCAAAGATCTAGATCTTTTGATTTCACATAGTTTCGAATCTATTTTTCCAATAAATAAATCCATCACTTTAAATAGAGGTGGTCTTTGCTAGATAGCCCGTTAAATATTTTATCCAATTCCATAGATCGATTCAAGTATTAAATACAATTTATTTTAAAAATCTTGTTTAGCCGTGCTCTTGATACCAATTATGAAAAACTAAAAGGGGGTTTGAATAGTTTTACCGCTTTTTAATTTAACGTTTATGTTTGTTTGTAAAACTTAGATTCGACTTTTTGTGAATTCAATGCTTGCACAATATGAACAATATAAGTACATGAAGTGATAAAGTAAGACAAAAGATAAGAGTAAGAACAATCAAACCACAACGCGAGGATTTATAGTGGTTCGGTAACGAAGTACCTCTTCGCCCTACTCCACTCCTCGAGCACCAAACTCGAGAGTTTTCTTCATTATGTCAACAAGCTCCCTTATGGCGAAGAAAACCGTACACAACGTTGCTTACACAGATTTACGACACAAAGCTAAATGTCGAGTTCTAATCTTAGCTAGAACCAATCTATCACAACACAACTTCCCGACTTGTTCACTCCTCACAAACTTCACATCTTCTTCACATATCACACTTCTTCACAACTTCACAACTCTTCACAACTCAAACTCACTTCACTATACCTACTTATATCCAACTATCTTAACACTACTTGTTAATATCACCACGAACTAACTATACTACAAAGATCGCAGATCTAGCTACTACACACAACTTAACAAGTATACTATTGATTAACAAATATGTGATAATAATGCAACAAGATTGCTATGCACACTAAGGTGTAATACTTCTTCACTTTATGATAGAAGTATTCTTCTCTTGCACTTGAGGAATTGAGTTTGGATCACTTGGAAACAAAGCTTTATGATTAAATGATCAAATGATTTAGAGAGATGTATGGGCTGTTTTTAGAACAGAAAGAAATGAGTTGCAAAAGGTGAGAAAAAATGTTGGGGAATAGTCCAAAGTATTTATAGTGACAGCTGAAGAGCGTGGTCTATGGCCGGTCCCCTTAAATAGGATGCCGGCCCCCTTATAATTAAGGGGGTCCCCCATGTATTTAAGGGGGCCGCCCATTTTCAGGCGCTCCCCTTTTTGTCCAATTCAAGGGAGGTGTGTTACTGGACTTTTTCTAGCCGTTTTAGGTTCGAAAATTTGAAATTCAAAATGTTTATTTTGAATAAAACCTTTCTTTTAAATATAGAAAATGTTTTGTGATGTTTATAAAAATGTTTACAATATTTTATAAAAGTTTAAGATTGAATAAAAATTACCTTTGATCATAAAATGCATTAAGCATTTATTTATTTATACCTTTAAGTGATGTAAATGTTGAAATGAGAATTTACTCCTAATTACTTGTTTCGTTTATATACGTTGAACGTTTTTATTTATTGTGATTATCAAAACGTTAAAATAGTGAAAGAAATTAATAATGGTTTTTATGCATGATATTTCTATCAACACAATAATAATAAACCAATAAGGCAGCTGAGACATGCATACATGGCCGTAAATAGACATGCACGCTCGATCAAATCCTCATTCGCGTAAAACTCATGGTTAATGATTAGGAAATGGAATTAAATTGTTGTTAAATAAAAAGTACGAAACAAATAGATTAAGTCTAAAATACAAGTTGCTTGACACTTTTCTCGAACGTTCCCAGGAGGGAAAGACACAACTATTTACAAACGTCTTGATCATAGATCAAAAACAACAACCTAAGTTGGCGTTCCCATAATGGTCAACTTCCCAATCATCCCATACTTTACATACTTTACAAGGTAAGTGGCGATATCTTCCACTTTATACAATAAAAAAGTTTTAATAAAGATAGGTATGTTCATTAAGGCTTCTACTACATTGTTTCCCTTGTACTCCAATTTCTCTTTCATTATAGAATTATGAAACTTTTTGGACATCACAATGACATATAATAATGGAAAAAAGTTAGTGTGTGTAAATTCAAATCCTATCATGCAATAAAACTTTAAGTTGTGAGCACAATCTAGATGGATCTTCTTATCATAGTCACAATAACTAGGGTAATCATCAATTCCAATATTAAGTTCATCATCCCTAGTTCTAAATTCCTCAATTACCTCACCTTCCTCAATGGTGGGCATCAAATCATCTCCTTGATTTCTCCTAAGCTCAAATGGTTCATTTAGATCATTTAATTCAATGTAATCTTCCAAGAAATGGTCTAATGATCTATTTAACACCAAAGTCTCTCCCATTAGCCTAGCTTCTAAATTAAGTTCCATTCTTTATCTCAAACTTAGCATGTAGACCCTCTTAATTAAACTACTAGCAGGTTTAACATTTACGAAAATAATCCTTTCTTCCCCGACCCTTAAAGTAATCTTTCTTTTGTAAACATCAATCTTAGTACGGGCAGTAGACAAAAATGGTCTTCCGAGGATTAAGGGCACTTTGATATCTTCGGGCATATCTAGAATTATAAAGTCTACAAGGAAAGTAAATTTACCAATTCCCACTAGTACGTTTTCAACTATTCCTTTTGGATATTTTACAATTTTGTCTGCTAATTCAATTGTCAACTTAGTGTGAGCTAATTCGCCTAATCCTAAGTTAAGGTAGGTCGAGAGAGGCATAACACTAACGCTAACTCCTAAGTCAACAAGGGCATTATCAAAGCAAACATTATTAATAAAACAAGGTAAAGTGAAACTCCCTGGGTCTTTCTCCTTTTGGGGTATGGATTGTGAAGCTTCAGAGTAGGCTTCCAACAATTATGGTCCATATGATCCCTTCTTTTCTTCACAGTAGTAACCATTCAAATAACTTGGAAATGGAATCGTCGTTTGTCTTGTCTCGTACATCAGTGTACGGCTCTATCTAGTGGATACAACGTATTGGGAAGATCTAATACAGCGTATCGGGTATGAATCAGCTTCAATAGTAGTTGAAATCGACTTGACTTGATCTCTAGGGTTTGCTTCAGTAGAGCTAGGTAGGCTTCCAAATCCTCTTTCCTGTAGTACCTTGCTCATTTGCCCGATTTGGATTTTTAAAGTTTTAATAGATGCTCCTTGGTTACGAATGGCAGCATCTGTCGAAGCTCAGATTTCTTTAATCAAATTAGAGTTTTCTTCATGTCTCTTTGCTGATTCACTCATGAATTTGCTCAGGGTATCTTCTATAATTCTTTATCTTAGGTACAAGGATTCGCATTGTTCCTTATTGTTAGAATTCCTGGAGCTGCTGCTCTATATCCCCCTCCTTGAAAAGGTCCACCAAATTGCATGTAGAAAGCTTCTTCGAGGGTTCTCCCTTCCTTTTTGAGTGGGCAATCTTTAGTGTAATGGGGTCCTTTACATTGTTCGCATCCAACTTGAGCAGCATAGCCTTTTTCATTCACTTTCTTGATCTCTCTTCCTAGATTATTGAGTTGTGCTTGTATAGCTGCTAATCCGTCTGAAGTTTCAGTACCTCTTGATCTAGATGTTCCATTGTGCCATTTCTGAGAGTATTCAGCCATTCTTGTATGGCTACCTTTGTCATCAATCACAGTTCTTAGATTTATTGCACCTCTTGATCCAGATTTTTGTCGAGTAGAGAATCCCCAATCCATACTAGAACAAGATACCTTCTTCATCTCTATTAATTAGTGTTGTAGGACACTTCATCAAGATTATTTAAATTCGGTCCTAGGCTTTTTGGTAAAGTGTTTACATTATTCTTTGCTAACATTGTTGATTTTCCTCATCCTCTTTGTAGTTTAAGCAGGTGGGCAATATTTGTTTAGAAATTTTGTTTTAAGACCATCCCAAGTTGTAATTGAACCAGTTGGTTCATTTCTTAGCCAACGCTGGTGGCTCCATTAATGACATAGGGAATGCTCGATAACCTTTACATTGTCTATAGTACTATTTGGAAATGATGGATATGATCGATGATCTCCAGAACTTTCTCAATGTGTTCGTTCGCATCTTCATGATCCAAACCGCTGAAGATGTTAGTACGTAGTTCCTTGAGAAATTGGCCCTTCAGTTCAAAGTTATCCTTGTCTTCAATTTTAGGCCTAGCAACCCTCGATCCATAGTAAGCTTGGGTCTTGCTCATGTATTGCTCCATAGTTTCCGCCATTTTTTCCACAACTTCTTCCTCCGAGTATTCTTGGTCAGAAAATAAATTGAAATCGGGCGATCTCAATTCGTCAAGACTTAGTGTCTTGAAGTGTCTCTTTGATGATCAAAATTCTCGTTCAGGTTCTTTGTAAGGTGTGAGTAGTTCACTCGTAGAACTCCTTGTCATGCACTACCTGTAACAAGGGATAAATAATCAGTAGGGTAGGCTCTTTTAGGATAGAAATTTTTTTATCGCGGAAATCAAATATAAAAACTTAGGATTCTAGTTCTGTTCTAGATGATCGATACGCCGTATTCAATAGAAGTGAATACGTCGTATTAATCGATTGAATCAATACATTGTATTGGATAGAAAGTTGGATATCCCGTATCCAATGGAAGTGGATACGCCGTATCGAGTTATCTACCAGAACAGTGTATTAGGAAAACAGTTAAATTAAACACACAAATATACAAGCAAACAATTAAACTAACAAATATACAAAATATACAAGAATATACACTAATCTAATTTACACTACTCCTAAGGGTTAGATCTAATGTTAAAAACCAAAACATAAAATAAAAATCAAGATTAAATTTCACTCCCCGGCAACGGCGCCAAAAACTTGATGTGTCGTTGTGTGGTGTATATTTTTATGATTCAAGTTTTAAATTTATATTTTTCCGACTTAACCAAAAACAACACTTTAACGGGCAGTGTACCCAGTCGGTGGTAGATTCGTGGTAAGTAGGATGTCGAACACTTGAAGCGAGGTTAAATCTCTCAATTTATTTATATTTTGGTTATCTAATCTAAGTTAATTCTAATCTAAGTCAAACCTATGCTAATCCTATGTTAGTTCTAATCCTAATTCTAACAGGTAAAAGGGGGGTTTCAGCCTGAGAGACTGGCACGGTTTGGTTGGTGACTACAATCAATTCAAACACTTTAAACCCACGCTAGCTTAATTAACAAAGATAAAAGAGCGTGAGAGCCTTTATTATAAGAATAGTAATAGCTACATTAATCCGATTAAATTTGTTTGTTTAATCAGTGAAATGATTACTTATCTAGAATAAGGAAAAAGGCTTATCAATCTAGACTGAAGCGGAACTTCATCTTAAGACTAGACCACATTATGTCTGTCACAAGATAAAGAATCTGCTAAAAGCATCCTTATTTGTTGATTATAATCTATCTAGGATTAAAAGCAATGTGATCTGTTAAACCCTAGCTCTAGGACCTTTACCACAACTACTCAATGGTAATTTAATACACTAGTAGTCCACTTGTCCAACTATACACTAATCACACATTATTTTTTGAATTATCTAGATTCACTACTAGATCATACATGTTCATAAACCAAAGGCAATTTCTGTTAACAATTAAGCCAGAATCTTATCCTATAGTCACGAATTTAAAGGCAATATTTGTGATCCATGATTCTATATGTATAAACTACTAAATGAGAGTTTATCCCGCATCATAGATAACTTTGGTTCGTATCACTAATCCAATTTGAAATGATAGGTCGCAATACAAAAGCGACGTAAACAAATCTATTGATTAAATATAAACAAGCATACAACGATAAATTAAGACATCAAGATAATAAACAAAACCAAACATTTCAACTTCCCATAATAAAGGCTAATACCCAAGGTAATAGCCTTCAAACAACATAAATAATACAATTTAATGTCTTTAGCCAAGGTAAAACTAACTGAGTTAGAAACGAAAGATAACAAAAACTGCAACGATTACAAAGTATAAGAAATTACACGATGCACCTATTGATTAAAATGCTTGCAAAACCACTCACACTTTTTCAGTCCTCTGAAAATCAACTTTTGTGTTAGGTATAGAGAATAAATTAAGCACACTTAAAACTCATTTTTGAGATTTGTATGTATAGGGTCAGGAGTCGGTGTAAAACGTGTACCAAGGTATTTGATACGGTGTATTAGAGA
This sequence comes from Tanacetum coccineum, assembly GCA_026074375.1. Classification (NCBI taxonomy): domain Eukaryota; kingdom Viridiplantae; phylum Streptophyta; class Magnoliopsida; order Asterales; family Asteraceae; genus Tanacetum; species Tanacetum coccineum. The sequence continues at coordinate 16,609 of BQNB010114138.1, forward strand.
TTCATGGAGTAGGGAACCATGATTGTTATCTTTCTAGAATTTATAACATGCTATATATCCGAAAAACGCGTATGAGGTCTACACCTGGATACGGGATAAAAGGTTTCCTTTGTGGTTTTTTTGGTATATTTGCAGGCACGGATACGGTGTATCTTCCTTGATAGATACGGCGTATTGGTAGTCAGAACAGTAATCTTCAAAATATCTTCGTTTAAGCTCCAGAATGCGCGCCTTTTGCTAATATTCACCAAGTACTCCATAATTACTGCAATTCTCAAATATAAATGATTAAGTAACAATTCTTTGCAATAATCATACAAAATGAGTTAAATACATAGGATAAATGATGTTATAAAATAAACGTTATTTGATGTCATCAATAACCCTTGTTTTTAGCCTGTGTTTGTCATAGTTATGATGATCTTATTGATCATAAAACCGCCACCACACCCTTGCTATGCACTTATTTTTAGTGCAAGATACCCCTAGTACACCCCTCTGAGTCTATCTTTTCTCGGTTCTCGTGATTTTCCAGTGGATTCTGGATTATTATTGAAGAGCATTCTTCACACCCCACTAAAACATTACACCTACTAAAACATTACACTTAAATCGCCTTAGCCCCTCCTTCTATGTAACTCATTTTTTGTACATTATCATGAAACACAATTGTTTAACCCTATGATGAGGTGTCATTTTATACACTTTTTCGAGACCGTTTAACCCCCTAAATCATGTGTTTATTCCCAAAATAGGTACTTAATCGTTCCTTTTTAGGTATTTTGAATTTGGAAGGCATTTGGAAGAAATACACGTGACTTGGGCTCGTTTGGTGAAGAAACGGACAAGACTACGAACCTACACCAACATTGCTCAATAATCTCTCTTCAGAAGCTGGAGACGGCGTCACAGATTACACATGACGCCGTCACAACGATATCTAAGATGGCGTCACAAGATCTCAAGACGGCGTCAGATTGTACGACCCAGCCCATTATCTAGAATATTCTTGTCATGACGGCGTCACGATTAAAACGCGACGTCATCGCAGTGATTTTCCTATATATACAAACTTGAAATTAGGGTTTTAGGTGTGTAACTTTAGAATAAAAAGAGGGTACGAACCCTAGTTCATTTGCATTGTTAGGGACGATTTTAGGGCTCAAAAACCCTATTGTACTTCCTGTCAATTCATGTACTAATCAATTAATACATATTTCAACAATTAAAATTTCTTGATGTGTATTCTTATCTATACCTTGCTTTACCCTATAACTGCTTGGCTAAACCTTCTATTGTGGTTTATTTAAGAATTGTAAAGATCTTAGTGGTGTTGCTATCTTGTGATGAATACGCATGTTATAGGTTTTTAGAAAACAAGCTTTTGTCTGTATCGCTGTTGATATGTCTAGGAAAACATAATTTGGTAGAAAAGGATACACCGGGTAACATTCTTCAATACTACCTTACCCACTAAATGGTTGATCTACTCTTAAAAATTTCAAATGCCATTAAATATACTCTTTAGGGGCCTTGTAATAGTCCTTCAAAACCTACCTTGACAATTTTGTTAGCCCTTAAACGGTATATTAAATATACGCGTGTCGTGTAATTCGTCATACTTAGGAAATAATTACATAGATCATCACAAGTGTGACAAAGCAACAACACTAGGAAAAGCAATCTAGGGAGTAATACATGATTAATTAAACAATCTTTTATTATATTGTTATCACCAGTAGTTTAGTTTATATTTAGTTTAATAGGTAAAACCAACCACCTCTCCAATATATGATTTACCTGCTTTCTTATAAACATAAAAACACAAAAATAATCTTCTCTCAACCCTTAGAATTCTGTTAGACCGTGATCAAGCCTTCCCAACCTATTCCCCTAGAGAACGATAACAACCCCCGAGTCTTGCCTATACTACTACTACAATGGTTAGGTACTCTGCCTAGGGAGTTGTAAAACTTCGTGTAGAAGTCTTACGACGACCGCATCAAGTTTTTGGCACCGCTACAGAAGGAAAAGTGTAGGTTTTGAACAAAGATTAGCTTAGTTTTTCCTTGCTTGAATCCTTTCAGTAGATATAAGTTCCGCAAAAACAATTAGCTTTATTGTAGTCTATCTGTTCTTTGTGTTATCTGTTTTGTAACTCATTCTCGTCAACCATCATGGGAGACGAGAATCCTATCCGCACTCTAGGAGACTACTCTAAACCTAGCCACGAGGGCTATAGGAATACCATCAAGCTCCCCGTAGGGAACAACGTGGTACCTCTTTGATCCGACACCATCCGGTTGGTGCAAAATGGATGCTTATTCCACGGACTTTGGTCCGAGGATCCAAACCAACACCTCAAGGATTTCCTTAAACTTGTGGACTCACTAGACCTTGACGGTAAAAATAGGGAAAGATCGTGCCTGCGTTTATTTCAATTTTCCCTTCGCAATCAAGTTAGCAATTGGCTTGAAGGTCTTCCAGCAAGATCCATCAACACATGGGAGGATCTTACTACCTGATTCCTTGCTCAATTCTTTCCACCAGGAAGGACTGTAAAACTCCACAATGATATCCTGATGTTCTAACAACATCAAGGAGAATCTCTTTCTAAAGCATGGACTCATTTCAAGGACTTACTCTGAAAAGTCCCTCACCATGGAATTGATCTTTAGCTCCAAGTGCAAATATTTTACGACTGCATTAATAACACCCTAAAACAGACCGTGGACTACGCTGCTGAAGGCCGGCTAAGGAAAATAAGTGCGGAAAAATCTTAGGCCACTATCGAGGAGTTAGCTCGATATGAGGATGAGGGGTGAAACGACCCTGTCGCCCTGGGAGAAGGGAGCCTTGACTACGAAAACCCCGACATTGAACAGTTACTAAGGTTCATGAAACGTAAAGTTGATACACTCATGAAGGAAGCAATCTCGCTAATGGAATGAAGCGAAAGCGTATTTGGAATGACAAGCAACACAACGTATCAGCTACCCTCAGAACCATCTCGACAAGCGGAATTCGAGGATCTTGTGATGAATTTCATACTCGATCAAGAAGAAAATGTTAGGCAACTCGAAGAGTATATGTGTGTTATTGGAAGCGATTTCATGCAACTCTCTTTGGAGGTGGTAGGGAAATTAAGGGGGGAGATAAGAATTGAACAAAATAGAATCAAGAAAATCAAGAAGATCACAAGGTATCCTAACACTAAGGATTTGAAACCCCTTAATGATCATAAATTCTCAATGCCCAATATGATAAAAAATGTAGCAACCCAACAAGCGCTATTTCTGATGAAACAATAGCAAATCCAAATGCTCAAATAGTTAGGGATGATATGTTTAGGGTACATGTACCTAGGTGTATGGCATGGTTAAATTATGATGAGCATGTAGATAGCCTAAGTACGATGGATTATGAGGTAGGAGATACAAGCCCTGAGAGTACCATACAAACCCTACTATTATTTGCGGAATACACACCGCCCGTGACTTACCCGGAAGAAGTTGAAAAGACTTTAGGAACCCTGATAGAGGTAGAACCTTTGAACAAAACAAAACTAGAGGAAGTAGGCTTGAATTGTAATCACAACACTCCTCTTAGTTCTAGGGAAGTTCCTAGTTTTGATAAACCGGAGCCTCAACTACAACCCTTACCTAATTGTCCACCCTTAGATGCAAGTCTAGGAACCGAAAGAGGCCTCAAACCACCCATCAAACCACAAAGTCCTGATAATTTTAGGATGAAGGTATTATATAATTTGACCATTCATACACCACCTTCATCTCTTGTGGCGTCTTCCACCTTAGGGATTTGTATTGCTATTATTGCCCATGCATCGATGATCCTAAGAAACATTATGGTTTAAACTAGGTTTATTAGGACATAGTGAATCCTTTGGTGTTGATTTTTCAAAATTGGGGATGATAGAAGATGATTGGGAATTAGAATCTAAGGAAGTTTCTTTTTTAAGAAGAGGACTTAATTCACCTATTAGGCAAAAAAAGTAAAGAAGGTTAAGATTAGAGATTCTTACCATTTAGAGCATATATTTCCACCAATTTTTCAACATAAGGCTCTTTCTTACCATAATGGTGTGTAGCGTTACTATCACCCGCACTTGAACTCAAGTGTAGGGGAACCCTCTCCTTTATCTGTTAAATAAGGGTAGAGCCAGGCTAGTGACTCGAACAAAAACAAGCGCTTATTGGGAGGCAGCCCAATGTTTATTCTTATCGCACATTAGGAGTGTCGTGTGTTTTAATTCTTTATTGTTTGTTTTATTATGTTTGAATTATTTTGTAATCATGCTTTGTTTGTTTGTAACTTCGTCTTATTTGCAATCAAATGTATTTTGCATCAAAATAAGTGTAGGGGAAATATTCGGTTTTTAAAACCAAATTTAAACATTTAAAAATAAATTATTTAGATTAATTCGCGTCAGTTTCGAGTAATATGATTGTAATGACTAACTCCAGGTTTTTATGGAGTTCTTTCTTCAGTTTTAACTTACAAAAATTGCGTGTAGGAAATTTCTCATTAAAAACGAAAAAGAAATTTTCACAGACGCTGGAGATGGCGTCAGGATTTATCATGACGGCGTCGCGCCCCCAGCTATGTAAAAATTCTAATTTTTTCTAGTATTTCTGAAAAATAAAATGTGCAATATTTAAAATTTGTAATTCTCTTGTAAACCTGCAGAAAAACCTATGATTATATCATTATTGTCATCTTATCTTTACTGCTTTCGTAGAGTCAAAACCCTAAACTCTTGTTGTATATATATTTATCCTGCCGATTTTATGCTTGGTGTAGTTGTCTTTGTCTTTGATTACATGTTATATCTGATGAGAAGAAGCTTGGAAGTTCTTAGGAAGTTTCATTGGATAATTCTTGGAGGACGATTTAACCAGTTATCGCATGTTTCTTCTCCATTATTGAGCAAACCAGGGGAGTACTAGTTTCTTTTACTTGTTTTCTTTTCTTTTTATTCGTTTTCACGGGTACTTCTATAGAACATTAGGGACAATGTTCAACTTAAGTGTCACGGGGAAAATAAGCCTTAGAAACTATTCCTTCATTTGTCATTTGCTTTGTTTCTTAAAATGATGGATAATATATCAAAACATAGCATAAAAAGGTAATTTTGACCCAAATTTTAAATTTTTTATGACACATACCGACGAAACCGAGTATT